>NQII01003865.1:224317-235799 GCA_002778355.1 Clitarchus hookeri | reverse complement strand
ATTTGTGTGTATGTGTGTGTGTAGCTGTGTATGAGATGGGTGTGTGTAGGTGTGGGTGTGTGTAGGTGTGGGTGTCATGTGTGTTGTGTGTAGGCGCGGGTGTGTGTAGGTTGGGTGTGTGTGGGTGTGTATGTATATATATGTAGGTGTGTGTGTGTGTGTTCGTGTTCTCTGCCGCCCTCATTCTGTCTATAAATTCTGTTCTTACATATCTTTCTTCGTGTCAGTGTTTCTCTAGAGTTTTTTGCAAGTATTTGTATTATTTTCTCGTGTCTTTGTTGCTAGTCTGTTGGTTACTAGTCCTGTTTTGTTTCGTCTAGTTTGATAGACTCCTTGACTGAAATATTTTTGGAATGGTTTCTATGTTTTAAATATCTGTTGACAATAGCTACTCTTGGCTGCTTTTCAATGTCCTNGAAATATTTTTGGAATGGTTTCTATGTTTTAAATATCTGTTGACAATAGCTACTCTTGGCTGCTTTTCAATGTCCTCCTGTGTGGTCTCCTTGGCGACATAGATCTGCAATAGCGTATGTCCCAAGCTATGTTTCATTTAAATTACAAAACACAGTACTGTATGTTCATTAGTGCCTCGGGACCTTCTATGGTGGGGCCGACCTCCCGTGGCGTGTTTGGTGCGGCGCCGGTCCGGGGTGCGGGAGTTTCAGGGCTCAAAACCTAGATCAGGCATGGGTATTAGAGTAAGTTAGGTCATAAGTCAGTTTACAAGCCATCCCCTCATAAGCCTATAGGAAAACCACGCAAATTGTTTTTGGTTAATATTTTGTACCAGATACTCTATCTTTTAGACAGTATCCGTTATTACTCTTTCCTCGCAAAAATTAGTGAGCGCAGCGTTTTCGTATAAACACATGTGAAATTCACAATATTATTGTTTTTGAAATGTAGAAATAATGAAAACTAACTTAAGTGCAAAAATTAGATAATTCGCTTTGAAAGAAGATGCCAAGACCTACTTCAAGAGGTCTATAAAATTGTACAAGGAATTTCGTTTTGAAATTTCAAAAAATTACTGAAACTTAGGAAATACTTGCATGTTTTTAATTTGTAGGTATCTCTGTATTTTTAAAATAATATATTTTTCTATGGATGCCATAATGAAGACAAAACCTTTCAGCTGCCCAATTGTACATTACTATAAGAGTAAAATCGTTCGAAAATCCGGGAGCGACCCCGCCAAGTAATCGAGCCCAGTTCGCTTTGGTGGGAGGTGGAAGCTCTAACCACTGCGCTATCGCGCGCCCGAAACAGCTGGAGACCACTGGCTTATGACGAGTGACGTGCCTTGCGAAAGGGGGAAGGAGGGGTGGGTGTGGTGGTACAACCACCGCTCGTGCTGGCAACAGCATATTACCTCGCAGGGGTTGGGCATGGGCCACGGGGTTGAGAAGGACTTATTGTGCACGGTGGAGTTACTCTGGACCAACCCCTTTGCAAGCCCACCCCCTGCCCTTTCCGCGTAAATCCTCCCCACGTCTTCAGACTCTGCGGTTTTAATTACATCACGGAGGGCGAAGAATGCGCTGTGCAATATTCCTGTCCAACTCCCTCTGAACCCCCTCCCTCCTAGCAGGAGGAACTCACCACAAGTAAACAGCAACGAAGTGCACCGGAAGGAAGCTCTGGAACGACTTGAACTGGGTGTAGGGTAACCCGACGCCCCACAACATGAGGACATGTTATACTTTTTAAGGGTGTTGTCCACGGAAATATTTGTTATTTTATATTTGTACCACACATTGTTCAACTTCTAGACACTACATTTAATAACTCTTTCCACGCAAAAAAAAAAAAAACTGGTAAGCGCACAGTTGTTTCTTTAAAACATATCAAAATAATATTTTTTTTAATTTTAGAAATTTATAAATTAGAAAAACTTGCATATGTACAGAATTGAGATTGTTCACACAGAAATAAGTTATCAAGTGCTACTTCAAGACGTTTATAAAATCGTTTAAGAAAAGATTTTTGAAATTACCAAAAAATTCTGAAAACAAGGAAAGTCTTACATATTTTTGAATTGTAGCTGCCCCTTACTTTTTGTAAATAATTTTTTTAAACTATACCTTAGAACGAGATATGGCAAGACCTTTCAGTTACCGTTGTTAATACTTCTGAAAATTATTTGATTTATTTGATTTATACATTACAAAAACAATAAAATTGTGTCGTTGAAATGCCACATTGCAAAAATAATGAGATAAAAAATTATATGAGAAAAAATTAGTTACAGGTAGTGTCCAAAAGTTGAAAGGGGAATGTCGTACAAATATGTATTTACAAATTGTTTCGTGGATAATCTTTTAAGCATTATTTTTTTTCTTCCAGCTGTATTTTTCGTGGTG
This sequence comes from Clitarchus hookeri, assembly GCA_002778355.1. Classification (NCBI taxonomy): domain Eukaryota; kingdom Metazoa; phylum Arthropoda; class Insecta; order Phasmatodea; family Phasmatidae; genus Clitarchus; species Clitarchus hookeri. Next base: position 233,433 of record NQII01003865.1, on the reverse strand, counting down.
CCTAAAAATCCATTGACTTTAACCTGGCAATATATATATTAACATTTTTGATTCCCTTTCCTTGTATCTATGCAACTTTTATGCATACTGCTAAAGCGAGAAAAAGATTGGAGCTGTAACGTCCGTTGAAACGCCGGGAAGCTAATACTTGACGCGGTTCAAATCCGAAAGCCAAGAACATAATACTATATTATTTGTATATAATATATAATATGTATTATGTAATATTATATATTTTATAATATTATACTTATAATGTATTAATTATATTGATACATTATACATAATATTGTATTAAAAATTATACATAATATATTTTATATGTTATATATTATATAAAATATGATATATATAATATCAGGTGTACAGCCATGCTTCCGCCATTTTTTCCCCAACATTTAAGACTTTGTTGTAAAAATGTGATTACATATTTATGATTAAATGTACTCTCCGTCGCTAGCCACTACTTTATCCCATCTTTATGGCAATTTTCGGATACCATATCGAAAAAACCATGCGTCTTTTGAGGCGACCCACGAATCGATCACTTTTTGACTTCTTCATACGAGCGGAAATGTTGACCGGCCTGGCCGTGTGCCATCGATCGAGGCAAATGGCAGTCGGAAGGAGCAACGTCTGGATAGTACGGCGGGTGGGGTAAGACCTCCCATTTCAGCGTTGCCACGTATGTCTTGACCGGTCTTGCGACATGTGGCCGAGTATTGTCATGCTGGAGGATAACTTTGTCGTGTCTCTCTTTGTACTGTGGCCGTTTCTCCTTCAAAGCTCGACTCAAACGCATCAATTGCGTTCGATACCGATCCCCTGTGATGGTTTAAGTAGGTTTCAACAGCTCATAAGATACCACACCTAGGTGACCTTGGCGCCGTGCATATTCGGTCTTGCCGTCGACGTGGAGGCATGTCCGGGCATTTCCCATGGTTTTCTGTGCTTGGGATTATCGTTGTTGACCCATGTTTCATCGCCGGTCACAATAAGATTTTGAAACCCCTTCCGATTCTGTCTTTGAAGCAGCTGTTCACAAGCAAAAAACGCCGTTCAACATCTCTCGGTTGCAACTCGTACGGAACCCAATTTGCATGCTTCTGAATCATTCCCATGACTTTGAAGCATTTTGGAATGGCTTGTTGTGTCACTCTCTATGATACTACCACTTCGTTTTGCGTTTGGCACGAGTCTTCATCAAGTAATGCCTCCATTTCGGAATCTTCGAAAAATGTCTCTCTTCCACCGCCATGTCGGTCCTAGACGTCAAAATCACCACTCTTAAAGCGTTGAAACCACTCATGACACGTTAATTCACTAAGAGCAGCCNCCGGTCCTAGACGTCAAAATCACCACTCTTAAAGCGTTGAAACCACTCATGACACGTTAATTCACTAAGAGCAGCCTCACCTTACGTTTTCTTGAAATGGAAGCAGAAAATCAACAATTTCCGCACATGCCGAGCATTTGGCTCGAAAACTGACATCTTCATTCGAGAATAAATTTATAATGCAAACACAAATTCACTGATGTGGTGATGTCGTTATGTTGACAGATGTCCAAGCTTACTGTGTGACATTATTGATCTACATATTTCCACCNACTGATGTGGTGATGTCGTTATGTTGACAGATGTCCAAGCTTACTGTGTGACATTATTGATCTACATATTTCCACCTGCACTTACCGCTGCAGCCATGAATCGAAAAACGGCGGAAGCAAAGTTGTACACCTGATATAAAATATTATATATACATTAAGAGTAATTATATTTGAGCGGCCACATATATCTGGTGGTTTGATAGACAGGGAGCAACAACTATATAGCCACCTATTTCCGGTCACCACAGGTAAATAAAGATGACATGAAGAGCTACAAAGCCAACAAAATAACGTTGCCCGAGTAAGATTTATGTTGGACTTCGAAACGTGCGTAATCCAACGGTGACTAGTCCGCTAACGTGTGTCAGCTCTAAATGTCACTGAACCCACACAATTACGTGTTCCTGTTATCCAGTTTTTATATTTTATGTTAAGTGCCAATAAAAACATACATTTTTAAAGATGTGTNAATTACGTGTTCCTGTTATCCAGTTTTTATATTTTATGTTAAGTGCCAATAAAAACATACATTTTTAAAGATGTGTGATAAATATTTTCCTGGCCTGAAGATTTTCAATACTGATGAAACCAAAATAAGTGCTAAAAAAATTAATGTATGGTCTTCTATATATAACTTATTTGCTCCTCAGATAAANAATTACGTGTTCCTGTTATCCAGTTTTTATATTTTATGTTAAGTGCCAATAAAAACATACATTTTTAAAGATGTGTTATAAATATTTTCCTGGCCTGAAGATTTTTAATAGTGATGAAACCAAAATAAGTGCTAAAAAAATTAATGTATGGTCTTCTATATATAACTTATTTGCTCCTCAGATAAAATTTCCTTCTTTTCTAAACCGAAGTTCCTTATTTTCCATTCCCAATGAATGTTATCCTTAACTGTTCACAGATTTCTGCAACTCAGATATGTCTGAAATATTTTTGTTTGTATCTGTAGCCTCGGAGAACATGGCAGAACTCCAAGCATGTATGTCACTTACGTGTATTGTACTAACACTTTAAGTACTGTTATTTTGACCAAATATGTCGCGTTCTGATGTTGATGATTTTGGGCGTTGCCTTGAAAAAAAATTGAGAGTTTTCAATAATTTAGCCACCACCCTTTACGGTTATAAACTTACGTGTGATTTTAATGGTTAAGCTAGCCTATATAAACATCCCACTGATAAGGCTGAACCAACAAATCGACATTATTTACGTGCAAACATTTCATGCGTATTTTAATGAGGGAAAAAATAGGGTCAAAAATTCTGTCTTCCTCCAAAAATAGTAAAAAAAACTACGAAGGTTAACTTGAAGTAAAAAAAGTGAACAGGATAAAGTTTCACATACATATATGTATTAGAGAGTTTTATACTCTTTCCCCACCAAACTGTCTTGCCGCATGAAGCAGATGAACCTTGGAGGCTGCTGCTATCGTGTGGCAAACTGTTGAACTATGTGTCATAATTTTAACACAAACGATTACCCAGGTACATGATAAATTACCTGGCAACTGTTAGCCATTGTGTACGCCAGTTCACTGTTCAACTTTTCGTTTAATTTTGTATATTTTGAAACCTCCATCATTGATTGTTTTAAGAATAAACGTAAATATGGAGGTACCTATCATTATCACATTTAAGGCAACAGACCGACCAATAGTAAATAAAATATCGTACCATCTCCAATCTTGCAGCACGTCGAATTTGGATAAAACAGGGCAATTAAGGGTTATGCAAAACTGGGAAAATGTTTTTTTTTAGAGAAGTAAACATTTCTTATTTTTATGTTGCTCACCGGTTCTGTGTTTATGTTTAGAGTGAAGTTAACGTATATTTCATTTGAAGAACACAAATAATATAATCAGCGTGGGTTCATCTAAAGTTTTTATTTCGAAGTTCAATAAAAAATTATTTTAATATTATATACCGTTATTATCTTAATTTTAGATAACCATAGATATATTACTGTTATATGGCTCTTTTGTGTTAATGATAGTTTTATGTCCTTTTCATACAAAAAAGCATACATTATGAGGCTTAATACCGATTTTTTTTAGTTTCTAGCTCAAAATAAAATTATTTGACAAAAATGTATTATTTACTTATAATTTATGGTAATTATATTATAAATGCTGGCCATTGTTTGCGTGTAAATTAATCTTGATTAATACGTTAAGTTACTTCAAGAAGCGCAATCAGCTCATTGTACGTTGCTTTGAATAGCAACCTCGTTATAACCTACCAGTTTTATAAAAAACTGTGATTCGCAATGTAACCGTTACTAGTTATTTTCTAAAACAAATAACATCTGTGATGTAATTACAACAGTTATTCCTTAAAGGGAATGTTTTACTTAATTGTTTGTGAATGTATAGATTCGAAGCACCTATTTTTCTATTCATTACAAGTGTGTAAATATTTTGCTACTCCCGTTTTATCCAACTTTTACTCTCCATTAAATTGTGTGCCAAATTAGGTGAATTTCCGACTGGGCCGTGGTAACGCAGCAGCTAGAGTTTTCGGCTCCTACCAAGAGGAACCGGGCTCGATTCCCAGCGGGGACATTTCTGTTCTTTCACACATGTGAATCCTGCCGGACGATACCGCAGCTGGCCAGCGGGTTTTTCTCGGGGTTATTCAGTTTCCCTGCCCTTGCATTACGGCGCTGCTCCATATCGATCTCGTTTCATTCTCATAGACTGTCAAGAGTTCGTTCAAAAGAGCCGCCGAAACCATATTATTTCCGGGAAATGAGCTTACGTGTTGATGCATCGTCTAGATATAGCATGAAGTAAATAAAAATTTTGTATATTATAGAGTTACATGCAATTTTTATTACACTAGGTTGCACTAATTAAGGTAACTATAAACAATGCACGTCTAATTAGTCTATTTAGGGAAGCAATTAATTTCCTGTCTCTTATAGGACAATAATAAACAAGAACAGTCGGCGTGAACATGGGCACAAACAATGCTCATTTATTTCTTGCAAAACGCACTGGCGAGTGGAGCCGCGAAAACACGGCGCTTCGTAATTTAATTAACCTGCGGTTCTGTTCGAGTTTTTAGGAGTCTGTCAAATCGATCAGCGCTGCTCGAATGCTGAAGTGGCTCATGTACGTAGAGCGCCAAATGGAGTGTTTAACGTAGTACAACTGCCTTTATTTGCGGCCGAGGTGGCACAGGGGCCAACATCCAGACTCACATTCGGGAGGGCCGGGGTTCGAATCCTAGTCCGGCCATCGTAGGTTCAGCTTTCCATGGCTCGTTCCCAGATCATCGCGAAGCCAATCGGAGAATGGCTACTCCAATACTGAGAAAAAGGTTTTGTTGACTCAAACAAAGTTTGTTTGGCAACGAAACTAATTGTTTGTATAGATACTATTAAACATTTTGTAGTTGTAACCAAATGTATTTGTGGTTATTGTTTGGTTGCCCCAAGCAAAGATTTTTTTGCTGTGCGTACATGAAACAGTTTCGGTTATTATAAAAAATTGTATGTCCGACCGTGATTAGAACCTAGATCATCCACGCCAGAGCACTACGCCTTAACAATCTCATATATAAGTCATTCACGGTTACTTCGCACTTTCCTGAAGACCTGCTAAGATGCACCTTCCCGAATATTTATCCGCTTCATGCCAACAAAACTTAACAGAGTCTATAAAATAAAACCAAATCGAAAGCGCGACGCATTGGTGCGCACTCAGTGTAATTACATTTTGCAAAAGAAATATTTCTTACTAGCCATTACCAACACACCCATTTTGTTTTTGGTTTTTTTCGTATTGATTGAAAGTAAAATATTATTATGTATAGATAAACTTTAAATAAAGGTCTAATTTAACCACAAACATGGTACTTTTATGTTAACAAAAATATAAAACGGTTGTGATAGATGACATGTATAGGTAACAACCAAACACACCATACATGGGGTGATTTTTCAATGGCTTGATTCAAAAAGGGCGAAGAAACTACGAATAGACTATCAAGTGAATATTGATTGTATTGACATTTAAAATACTGGAGAACGTTTGTGAATATGAATTTCAAGTTTTATAACGTTTTTGTTTCCTTTTAAACTTGTTTTATTACGATGTTTATACCATTATTAAGTATCAATAAGTGCACTAACAATCATTGTTACTATCTTTATTGTCACAAACAAACTCAAAGATACTCTNATTATTAAGTATCAATAAGTGCACTAACAATCATTGTTACTATCTTTATTGTCACAAACAAACTCAAAGATACTCTCGCGCAGTATTTTCGAACGAAGGTAATGAAATGAGTGGCCAAACAAATACTTACAGTTGATTCAACAAAATATTTTGTTGACAGTCGAGTTTCTTTTGACCCAATACATAGGTTAATTTTATTCAAACATGTGTTTTGGTAGACGTTAAAAATTTAATTTGTTTCTTTTGTTGCATTAAATAAATATATTTTTTGTTCTACACTAAGAAATATTTTGTTGGCTGTTCTCTCAGTGCACATCACAGTAACCACCACGCCATTCCGCCTCTGTGTACTTATCTATTCTGTAGCTACGCTCAGTAGCATGAACGCTATTGAGCGAGAAGATAGAAAGTGTGTCAGACTATCACCCCACGCCCCATCCATAACGTCAACAGAAGCGGTCGAGATCTGCCCTTGGATCTGCAGGGAGTGGCTCCCCAACTGCCTAGGCAGGCATGCGTGCTTAGGATAAAGGAAAATATCGATACTTCGGGATTATTNAGGGAGTGGCTCCCCAACTGCCTAGGCAGGCATGCGTGCTTAGGATAAAGGAAAATATCGATACTTCGGGATTATTCCTCCGCGCCTTTCTGCAGGGTTACTAATTGGAGAGTGGCTTAAATTAAGGTGATCATATCTTACATCTAGTCACGAAATTTCGCGCCCTGAAGACAACGCTTTACTACACAGTAAAGTTTTTCACACGTTACACAAGCAACTTTTTGGAAAATATTTATTATTATTTTCTTGTAACGCTACAAGTTAAATACTGTATCATCGCCACACAGTACATTATTTTGTACGTTTATCTCTGTTTTTTTTTATTTTCTTAAAGCCTACGTATGTAATGGAGGATTTTTTACGTTTCATAAGAATACATTGCTACTTTTTCTTACGTAGCTTTCTATGCTTTAAAGCATCTAATATCTATTACTTAAAATAATGTTATTTTAAATAATAATTTGAAGCTGCATATGCTATTTAAGGGTGGAAAATGAACACAGTGACTCACTTCGGATCACTGTTATAACAGTTGCCAGAAATAAGGCCTGTTCATCTAAAACCAAATGGTACACATTTCATAAAAGTAATTTGTGCATGATTTACACACGTTAGGGCTGAATGTTACTTTCCTTCCGTGGGCCTGAAGAATGGTATAGTACACGAAGCTCGTTGTTAAAATGCACTGCTATTTTGACAACTCCGACAGTAACATCTACAGCAGAACCAAACCCGCACTACTACATGTGGGCAACGAGATTATCGTTGCAGATGGCAGTTGTTTTCTCTTGACGTAAGGCTATCTCCCTTGCCAAATCGTTCTGTAGTGCTCCAACTAAAGGTCTCATTTCACGCCGTGCTTTGTGTGCTCAGTGGCTCTATTGTGTCCGCTAGTAGAGACGATCAAATACAGAAGGCCACCCATGCAACCTGGGAGGACGGCCCAGATACTCGCCGCACTACTGGCAACCACACGACGGCAGATTGTGGAACATNCAACTAAAGGTCTCATTTCATGCCGTGCTTTGTGTGCTCAGTGGCTCTATTGTGTCCGCTAGTAGAGACGATCAAATACAGGAGGCCGCCCATGCAACCTGGGAGGACGGCCCAGATACTCGCCGCACTACTGGCAACCACACGACGGCAGATTGTGGAACATACACCTGTGCTGTTCAAGGAGTTTTCCCACTCGGGCACTTACACATAATTGTAATGCTGGAAGGAGCTCACTCTCTTGTTACAATGTTTTGGCTCACTTAAACATAGTCACTTTATTTACGTGAAAATGTATTAAATGAAATTACATATAATTTTATTTCACATTTAATGCCACATATACAGTTGACTTCAAATAAGATAATCATTGAAAACGTATATATATATATATTTATTTATATACACACACTTATGATTGTGAAAATCAAAGTAGGATGCATGTGATTGAAATGAACTTGATACCACAGATTATGAACATGACAATACACAATTGATTATGATTACAGAACTGTACATGATCTCTGTCCTTGAGAATTCAGTATGGTGTGAAGCCCCCACGTGCTACAATAAATACCCCTTAACTTAGTGGCATGAAATCAAATAGGACCGGGATATGTTCCTTGGAAATCTCCCTCCACGCGGTTTGTGTGCGAGTTCACAAAGCATCAACAGTGGTTGCTGGAGGACCGTGACGAACAAGTCGCCGACTAACCATATCCCAGACATATTCGATGGGCAACATGTCAGGCAAACGTGCAGGCCAGGGAAGTAGTGGAACCTATCGTTAATTGAAGAAGGCTTGCACATTCCTCGCCACATGTGGCCGGGGAATAATTTCCTGCTGAAATATGGCACGTAGAGTTGCCTGAAGGAGGGGCAGTACCTCGGGCTCTAAAACCTCCCTGATGTAGTGGCTGCTGTTCACATGTTTTATACAATGGCACCCCAAACCATCACACTTGGTGTTTGTCCGCTATGCCGCTCTACAATGCAGGCTGCCAGATTGCGGTCACCACGATAGTGNCAATGCAGGCTGCCAGATTGCGGTCACCACGATAGTGTCTAACACGCATGCCGCCATCACTGTAGGACAGGTTGAAACGGGACTCATCCGAAAACACTAAATTTTGTCACTCATCACGCCAGCGACGGCGTTCACATGCCCATTGCATTCTGGTACGTTTGTGGTTACTTGACAATGGAAACCGACGCAATGACATGCGTGCCACCAGTCCAGCCCGCAGCAGACTGCGTCGAACCGTCGGCGCAGTGCCACCAGTCCAGTCCGCAGCAGACTGCGTCGAACCGTCGGCGCAAACAGTTCCACACCCGTTGTAGTGCTCCAGTGTCGAGTTAACACTGTGGACGAGGCTTTACAATCCCGAAATTTCACGGTATTGCAAACCCGTTTCCCGCAGACCTATCATTCTGCCCCGTTCGAACTCTTTTGACATCCCTTTGACGTCTACGTGGCGACCTGGCACCTGCTTTCACTTCGTTTGACGGATCTTCACTGACTGAGCTTAGCGTAACACTGACCTTTCCGGTCACACAAGAGAATCCTGGGACCAAGTGTACGCCATCTCTCTGCAGTGGTAATCTCTTATTGCAGGTACACTGTTGTACACATCCCCCGAGCTTGGATTCATTCGGGCCATTCATTCTGGGTGATGCAATTTTCACAAACAATAGTGCGTGTGTATATATATATATATATATATATATATATATATATATATATATATATACACACACACA
>NQII01003865.1:195638-223559 GCA_002778355.1 Clitarchus hookeri | reverse complement strand
TATATATATATATATATATATATATATATATATTCACACACACATGATGCATCTAAACTAATATAACACACATTGGGAGGTAAATCCTGGGAACAAAATAAGCAAAAACGTTCCTATTGACATATGTCCTACAAAGCGTTGTAACTGAGTTACAGACGTTTCACATTGCGGTAACATGTATCATTAACTTCACTTGCTGTGTTGATACGTTTGATCGGTCGTCGCGGTCCAGTGCATTGGCCTACCCGGTCTCCTGACCTCAATCTGCTGGACTATCAACTTTGGGGGACACATGAAACGTGTGGTGTACGCTACGCCTGTTTACGACATCAACGACTTGGAAGAACGTTTCAATAACACCCGTGCAGCTGTTCGACATGACCCAGGTATCTCGGAGCGGCTTCGCCAGTACGGGACGAGGCGTTACCACGCATGCCCATGGCGGATACCACGAGCATCGCCTGTGGTGTGGCCAATGCACGTCCTGTAACTCAATAACAACGTGTTATAGGACTCATGTTCATAGGAATGTTTGTGCTTGTTTTGATCCCAGGAATCACCTCCCGGAGTTTGTTACAATAGTTTAGATACATTCTGTATATATAAAATAAATGCTGGCAAAACAATATTTAGTCCGCGGGCCAGTCTGACGAGTCTGTCATGACACTACAGACTTAAGATGAGGTAGACAGATCTTCGTCTTCTCTGCAAGCCCCTAACATTGTGATGGCCGTCGCCNGACACTACAGACTTAAGATGAGGTAGACAGATCTTCGTCTTCTCTGCAAGCCCCTAACATTGTGATGGCCGTCGCCAGTGCAACTGTCAAATTCACGTGATCAACAGTAATGAGTGAGTGAAGAGATTTGAGTGGCTGTGTACAGCAAGGTCTTGAGAGCCGATATCTACAGTCACGAAAGTGTTTTTTGACGTTGGTATTTTTATCATACCCACAAATCTATAGGAATAAAAGTTTTACTAACTTGAATATGTTACTATAGTTTCATTAAGAACTAGTGTGACGTACGTTAACTGCAATTACGTGACCTGAAGTACTCAGTTTTTTGGATGACAGCATAGAAGAACAGAGATAGGTCAATCCTAGGTGAATGTTTTGGCCAAATTTGTGAGAAAAATGTTTTGTTCCGGATTGATTTAATAATTTTGCGCAACGTCTTACGCCGAAGTGACAAACAGCAACTTAAAACAGGATAAACAGTTATGCAGAAATGCATAAATATGGCAAANATGTTTTGTTCCGGATTGATTTAATAATTTTGCGCGACGTCTTACGCCGAAGTGACAAACAGCAACTTAAAACAGGATAAACAGTTATGCAGAAATGCATAAATATGGCAAAATACTTGTTCACTAAGGTAGTAAAAATAATTACAGGCCGTTCAATATAAAACGAGAACTTTTGGAATCAAGCTTTGAAGAAAGTCACTGCCCGTAAGCGAATTAATTTTATAGTATGCGCTGAGTGAAATAGTACTTATGGCAAAGTTTGCGACGAACCTGCGAATTAAATTCTGTGTTTCGACGCCATAGTGACGTTCTTATTTTTAAATTTGTGGATGCTGAACTTATTTTATTTTGTTTCTGATTGTTTTATGCGTATAAGGGCAATATTAAGCTCTCTATTAACTTACAGATTTACTTTCCTGACAATTTTACATTTAAATTTCAAGGACGCATGACCAAAGTCAGTGGGTCAACGTCAAAGGTTATTTCACATACAGCGGAAGGATAACAAATAGGCCCAATAGTAGATACTAAGCAGGGTTTTTCCAAAGTGCTCACTTTATCGTGAACAGCCTACAGGCAGGACTGTCCTTCCTTAGTTTTGCTGCATTGGTTCCGACAAAATGGTAGTATGCAGTTGACGTTAGTAACATTTATCCCCCACACAACCTCACATCTAGTTTATATGAAGTGTGCCAACATCTCAGATCTCTTACTTACATAACCAGTGTCCTCACCTCAAATCCTACCCACTTAGTTTTTGAGAGAGTTATTAACAGAAAAGAACTTCAATGTTGGAACACGGAGAGGAGGGCCTGCGCAACTTGTAAGCCCACTCTATACTACATTCCGTCTGTAGAGGTTTCACGGTAAACTAGGCACTTTTGAAATCGATCGGTGAAAAACATTCCCCTCCTATAGCAGAGTGTATTTCAACCGACACGAGGACTGACATTCTCCCAATTAAGTTGGCAGCGAAACATTAAAAGTAGTCCCATATCTTAACATCGTATTCAATGCGCAAACGTTTACCTGTGTGGCCTCTGAATTTATTAAGAACATTTTCGCTCCTTTTCTACTCATATTAGAGTCAGAATAGGCGACAATCAGTGTTTATTTCAGAAAAACAAAAACAAATTCCAAATTAGGGGGGTTGAGAGGGGATACTTTGCTAACTGGGGGGATGTAAAAAAATTATATCATACATTCCGATGAATGTTTATTTAATTTTAAGATTATACATACAAGGTCACTCACCTGTTAAATGTAATTTTTTGGTGATTGTTTTACACCCCTTTCAAAGCAGACGTATTTTACTTGGTCTTTCTGTATCACACCTCTCCAGAATACTGAGAAAGGATCATTCACTTGAAATCTCTTCTCTTTCAATAGCAATTTCCTTGCAGTGAAACAGTGAACTATCGCCAAGCCTCTTTCTCATCGGAATTCATAGCAGTAAAATATATTTCAACACTGGCAGTTGACGTTGAATTCGCCATTAACACTTGAAGATTTAAGAATAAAGTTTAATGGCGATACACTATCGTTCACATTAGATGCCAGACATTAGAAATACTTCATATCTGCTTGTAAATTATGTTAGTCTATGCCATGTAAAAACTGGCAGTGTGTGTTAAAAAATATCATATTTCCTTACATACGACCTGACTATAGTTTATTCACGGTTACTTTCAACTTGTCCGAAACCCTGCAAAAATTCTACTTTTAGTATACTCCTTCGCCTCATGCAAACAAAACATAACTAAATCTGTAAAATCACTTCAAAAAGACACCGCACCGCATTTTTGCGCTCTCCGTTTAGTAATATTTTTCATGTAAACTATTTATTAACAAGCTCTATTTTATCTCTGTAAATTAAACATAATTAATAGAATACATAAAAATAGAAGTTTAATTAAATCAAAAAGTAATATGATTTCCCGTTAACCGAAGCTTAAAAAGCTTGCGAAACATAACGGATTCAGGAAACAACTGAACACGTCATTCATGAAATCATTTTCCAAAGTGTTGATTAAAAAACTGTGAAAATATCGTAAACAGACTATAGAGTTGACACAAGATAAACTAAAAATTTCGCTTTACAGTTGTGAAAATGTTAAATTATTTCANAGCCCACTCTATACTACATTCCGTCTGTAGAGGTTTCACGGTAAACTAGGCACTTTTGAAATCGATCGGTGAAAAAAATTCCCCTCCTATAGCAGAGTGTATTTCAACCGACACGAGGACTGACATTCTCCCAATTAAGTTGGCAGCGAAACATTAAAAGTAGTCCCATATCTTAACATCGTATTCAATGCGCAAACGTTTACCTGTGTGGCCTCTGAATTTATTAAGAACATTTTCGCTCCTTTTTTACTCATATTAGAGTCAGAATAGGCGACAATCAGTGTTTATTTCAGAAAAAAAAAAAAAACAAATTCCAAATTAAGGGGGTTGAGAGGGGATACTTTGCTAACTGGGGGGATGTAAAAAAATTATATCATACATTCCGATGACAGTTTATTTAATTTTAAGATTATACATACAAGGTCACTCACCTGTTAAACGTAATTTTTTGGTGATTGTTTTACACCCCTTTCAAAGCAGACGTATTTTACTTGGTCTTTCTGTATCACACCTCTNCGTAATTTTTTGGTGATTGTTTTACACCCCTTTCAAAGCAGACGTATTTTACTTGGTCTTTCTGTATCACACCTCTCCAGAATACTGAGAAAGGATCATTCACTTGAAATCTCTTCTCTTTCAATAGCAATTTCCTTGCAGTGAAACAGTGAACTATCGCCAAGCCTGTTTCTCATCGGAATTCATAGCAGTAAAATATATTTCAACACTGGCAGTTGACGTTGAATTCGCCATTAACACTTGAAGATTTAAGAATAAAGTTTAATGGCGATACACTATCGTTCACATTAGATGCCAGACATTAGAAATACTTCAGATCTGCTTGTAAATTATCTTAGTCTATGCCATGTAAAAACTGGCAGTGTGTGTTAAAAAATATCATATTTCCTTACATACGACCTGACTATAGTTTATTCACGGTTACTTTCAACTTGTCCGAAACCCTGCAAAAATTCTACTTTTAGTATACTCCTTTGCCTCATGCAAACAAAACATAACTAAATCTGTAAAATCACATCAAAAAGACACCGCACCGCATTTTTGCGCTCTCCGTTTAGTAATATTTTTCATGTAAACTATTTCTTAACAAGCTCTATTTTATCTCTGTAAATTAAACGTAATTAATAGAATACATAAAAATAGAAGTTTAATTAAATCAAAAAGTAATATGATTTCCTGTTAACCGAAGCTTAAAAAGCTTGCGAAACATAACGGATTCAGAAAACAACCGAACACGTCATTCATGAAATCATTTTCCAAAGTGTTGATTAAAAAACTGTGAAAATATCATAAACAGACTATAGAGTTGACACAAGATAAACTAAAAATTTCGCTTTACAGTTGTGAAAATGTTAAATTATTTCANATAAACAGACTATAGAGTTGACACAAGATAAACTAAAAATTTCGCTTTACAGTTGTGAAAATGTTAAATTATTTCACATACAATATTCTGAACTGTGCAGCATAAAAAAGTTTTCAAAGGCCAACTAAGACTTGAATTTTTTTTTTCCCGTGTTCGAGATAGAAAAGTTTCTTTGCGCAACACGCTATGCACTTGATTTCCTGGAGCCGGAAGTATCTTCCCCGGCGCACAGCTTCTCAGGCGTGCAGACCGACGTGACGGTGGAAGGTTAACTCCGCTCCAGAAGACAGGAATTTTTCCTCACGTACTGGAGTCCCGCCAGTGGATGATAAAACTCGCGCCGTGAAGACAGTCGCGAAATACACATATCTCTGCGAAGACGTGAGGAAATTGGCAAGAAGGCGTCCTCCCTCTAGTGCGGCGCGTTGCTTGCGAGAATATTAAATGTTGGAGCAAGGGAATGTGGCATCTACTGACGTTAAGAGGAACACTTGTGTGTGTGTCACAATAGCTGGAGCTGTGTAGTTCTGAAGAATACGAGGTTCCGACATTGAAACGCCCACATGCATCCCACACAGTATGGCATTTCAGCAGAGTTACATCATTATCTTACACGTGTACTGATAAAACAGGAATAGTGAAGTTATTTTTTCTCCACGTAAAGCCATGGTAGCTTTCCTAAATTTGTTCAGGAAAGAGCCAGTCACGTAACGAAGTTCACAGACGGGTGTAAAGTCTATTCGCGATTTCTACACATTTTTGACTAAAACCTTTACAAATTATTCCACGCATGACGTTTTTTCTTATTGGTTTCTAAATACGTCGTGTATCAGAAGCGTTTTACGGTGCTTGTGTCATCATTAAAGTGCCTTGATTTTGGTTAAATTCAAATTTAACCTGTGTTCCATCTATTAATTATAATATTTATTTTATAGTTCATGTCGATACACTCTAAATATATATATATGTGGCGTCAAATATGGAATAGCGTCGCTGCTATACAAAGTTGGGAAGTTTCCTACGCATTTCACTGTTTCCTGAGGAGCAAATGTAGGGAATGTATGAGATATAACTTTACAATTCGCGCGCTTTCTCACTCAACGTATACACTCATAGAGTCAATTTGCGAAGAATTTCTAAGAGTGTAGTAAGAAATGGATATTATGAAAAATATTACGTAACTGATTGCGCAAGAATGCGGTGCGTTGTCCCTCTGGGGGAATTTTATAGATTTAGTAAAGCTTTGCTTGCACGAGGAGAAAAAATATCCCGGTAATAGGTTTTGGAAAGGTTTTAAGAAAAGTTAGACGTAACCGTGGCTTGACTATAGTAGTTCTTATATTGTTTTTGCTTGATAGATGGCCAAATTGACACTTGTTAAGTAAGATTACTGCAAAAAATTTTAAGTTAATTCATTATATAAGTATATACGTATATAGTGGTGGATATTAATTTTACATGCTGCAAAAACCAATTCCGGTATTTCATAATGCAAAATCTGGGGTAGCCTCTCGTATCAATTTGAGCTAAGAATGTTAAGTTTTATTTAAATTTTCAATTCGTAAAATAATAGACGTTAGGAAAATAGTTTTTGCAGATTATTTCATTGTATTTTTCTGAAGGAAATTCGCGGAATCGTTTTCTTTTTGACATAATTATCATGAATGCATGTCAGATGCCAAAATAAAGAAATTAATTTCATCCGAGGGAATGACGAATGTTTGTATCGAGAACAAACATTTCATAATAAAAATTAAAACAAAGGTCTCAACGTAGACAGCAAAAATTCTCACCGTTTTTTGTTTTACATTACAGCAAATGGTTTGAAGTAAGCTATTATGTCAACATAATTTTAAAAAAGGTTTGTCTTATTATATCAAGTCTTTTGATTCTGTTGAAATCTACATTCTTACTAGGCTGTGTAAGTCTCATATTTTACGCGAAGACTGTTACCAGATTTTGAAAAATTTTATGTATTGCAGAAATATCTAAGAAATTATAAGTTTACACTAAATATATGTATGTGAATACACACACACAGAATGATCTGCCAAACGTGGACACTCCAAAAATTTCCGGAACTGTTGCAGATCACGAAATGCTGATTTCGCTAAATGAAATTACGTGCGTGGGCAAGTAATTTGCCGCAAAGTGATTATTCGTAACACGTTTATGGACAGAAATAATTAAACCACATATAATTTTTTCCCCTGGAAACATCTATTTATTTTAACGGTATCTGAAAGTACGTGCAAGACGAATTCAGTGATATAGCATATGCAATGGAAAGTAACATAGAACTGCTAAGAAATAATGTGCAAATATGTTTAAGCTAAGTGGGCCAATAGCATGGAGCAGTGGACTTGTACTCACAGCTGTAAGCAAGCAACACGCGCCGTGACTCATCCTGGCGGGACCGCNAGCAGTGGACTTGTACTCACAGCTGTAAGCAAGCAACACGCGCCGTGACTCATCCTGGCGGGACCGCTTCCTTATAACAGCGTAGCGCTTACCTTAATGGGGCAAGGGGCAAGGAATGCGATATTGGACACTGGTGAGAACCGCAGCGGAGAGAAAACGGGCAATGTGAGTGCAAGTCTGATATCAATACATTCAGAGACCAATGTAATTCAGGAGATTTATTCCCTAGAAATAATCTTTATTGAGTAACGAGTGCGTACAGATGCACAACAAAAATAGAACATATCAACCGAAGGAGAAATGAAATCGCATCCGCATGCATAGAACAAAAGAGCAAAGTTACCGTTTAAACGCTTCATGTTAGGTCTTTTCACAGCAAGTGCGCGATGTGTTTACCATCGACAACAATACACATCTGTAAACGCACATTTAGCGAGCGACGAGCGGCCTGAAGTGTTTCTGGCGTAATGCCTCTGCAATCTGCCACAGTCCGTTCCTGCATGTCTTCTGGCGTCGTAGGAACCGTGTTGTAAACCCTATCTTTCAGTGTTCCCCACAGGAACAAATATAAAGGTGTGAGGTCAGGGGAGCGAGCCGGCCATCTAACACCACCACCACGCCCTAACCGCCGGTTTGGAAACGTTTCATTTAACACTTGCCTCGCCACCAAAGCAAAATGTGCAGGACAACCGTCACGCTGAAACCACATATCACGACGTATGTCGAGCAGTATGGTCTCTCTGAGGAAATGGGCGTACGTACAGCCAGTCATTGTACCTTGAATGAAGTATGGCCCTACGAAGTAGTTTTCAACGATTCCACACCACACATTCACTTTCCACTTCCGCTGGTGCTCCACATGCCTGACCCAGCGCGGAATCTCAATCGCCCAGTAGTGCATATTTCGTAAATTTCGCACCCATAGATTGTGAAGGTCGCTTCATTGGTAAGTAGTATGTTCTTCGGAATATTTATGTCATCCCTTACAGACATCGGAACAAACCTACAAAACTTAACGCACTGCTGGAAAATACCTTAATGTAATGCCTGATGAAGATCCACTTGATATGTGTTGAAATTCCGTTGGCGCAATATCTGTAAAACACTTGTTTTACTTATTCTTACAAACCTTGAAAGTTCTCGCGTACCCATGTGTCGTTTTGCATCGACACGTGCCAACCCATCGTGTTGATGTGTTTCGCCCGTAGCAGTCTTTCGTTGCACTCGTGTTGTGGAATTCCAATCACCCCGTGACAAGATATGTGTTCAACTTCTTCGTATCGTTTGCCGTGAGATGGGCGTTCGATTAGGATAACTTTCACAGCACATTTCGACGGCTTACCCGGCATTTGCGCCACACTCACCGTAAATAAGTACAGTGTCCAGTTTTCCTCATTCGTGAACTCTATTGGGTATGTACAGCCACATACTGCAATACCACTTACCATATTAGATTACGGTGTCTAGTGTTGCGTTGCTATTATGAAGCGGTCCCACAAGAATGAGTCACGGCGCGTGCTGCTTGCTTACAGCTGTGCGTACAGGTTCACTGCCCCGTGCTACTGGCCCACTTAACATAATCATATTTCAACATTGTGTCTTGGTGTTTCTGTAAAACTTTATATTTAATATGCTATATCATTGAATTCCTCTTTGCACGTACTTTAGCGTGTAGTTGAAATAGATGTATATTTCCAGGGTAAAAATTATATGTGGTTCAATTTATTTCTGTCCCTACACGTGTTACGAATAGTCACTTTGCGGCTAATTACTCGCCACCCTACGTAATTTCATTTAGCGAACACCACATTTGGTGATCTGCAACCGTTCCGGAAATTTCGGTGGTGTCCACGATAGGCGGACCAACCTGTATATACACGTGTTTAGGAAACATGTGCACGATTTCGGGCACGTTATTCACTACCAGAAAAGAGGAAGATTGATGTAGGACACCCATCGTACTTCTCAAATAACAATGGCTATAGGAACCATTAAACGTGTAGGGCGACAAGCATATAACGTGGGATAGTATGCGAAATAATTGCGTTTGGGGAACACAGATTGGTAAACGGATTAAGAAAACCAAGATCTTGGATAACAAAAAGGTTTTGTACGTCGCACACACCCCCCGTCATTTACATAATAGGCGTAGGCACCATTTGATTGCATGCAACGTTGACACTGTGAGGTTAAATTGATTGTGGGTACCATTGAAAGAAGCAGGACGTCATAATTAGCACAAAATGCCCGCATAGTTGCAACTCACTAGGGCCCACCGTGTTCGTCTAAAACGCTAACGAAGGGTACAGTGGTAGCAAGGCCACGGTCTGGTGGGTAGGCAACACGTCCTGCACCCAGCGGTAATAACATTTTGGTGATATGTTGCACAATGTGAAACGTCACAGCCAGATCCCCTTTACACCCTTCTGAGCAGTGTAGTCATCCACCCTGTCTGCCCGAGCGGCCTCTCACTGCTACGTTTCACCAGGTATAGGTACTGCAGGCGTCAACATGGACGAGTACCAAAATACTTAAATGATTGACATGGTCTTGGTGTTTGGTGAAGTGAGAAGCAACGGCAGGGCAGCTGCGCGTGTGTACAACAAAATATACCCTTCATGACGTCAGCTGAACTAGCAGACATTCGCACACCTTACACAGCGACTACGGGAAGCAGGCACGTTTCAGCGGCGCTGTGGACCTGGTCGACCGAGATCCGTCCGCACTCCGCGGTTTGAACAGGCGGTTTTAGAGAATGTAGCGGACAACACTTCGACGAGCGCCCGCGTTATCGCGCGGAGAATGGGTGCATCGAATAGCACAGTATGGTGTGTCCTCCATTAACAGCTGCTGCGACCACACCATGCACGTAGGGTACAAGCAATGGGGACAGCAGATTATGCCCCTCGGCTAGAATTTTGCCAGTGGTTCATACAGATGTGTGAAATTGATCCTGATTTTCCGTCGATTGTAATGTTTCGTGACGAAGCTATGTTCACACAGGAACGCTTTTGCAACAGTCAAATTATCCACATGTGGGACGACTCCAAGCCACATCAACAGTATCGAGAGGCTACCAGCATCACTTTTCCATCACCATTTCGGCCGGCATAGCGGAGAACAATGTTATCGACCCTTTCTTGCTGCCGAACCGTGTGTCAGGATTTCAATATTATGATTTCCTGCAGTTCCGAATTCCACAGTGACTGGAGGATGTTCCGCTCTTCATCAGAGAACGGACGTAGCTGTAACACGACGGTGCATTACCCATTTCACCAGGATTGTGGGTGACCACCTCAACACAGCCTATCCCACTCGCTGGATAGGACGGGGTGGGCCTCGTGCTTGGCCACCACGCTCCCCGGACCTTACGCCATTCGACTTCTGGCAGTAGGGATTTATTAAGGTGCGTGTTTACGAGACACCCGTGGTATCTGAAGTGGACCTGTTAGTGAGCGTCATGGCTGCCTGCAATCAAGTGCGAGACACACCAGGAGTTTTTCATCGCGTCCACCAGTCTCTAATACACCGTATGATCTACTGCATTCACATTGGAGGGGCAAATTTCGAACATTTGTTGTGAAATTGATTGCGATACGCCACTTGCATAATCTCGAATGATTACAGTGTCTGTTCTGTTGTGCTGTAAGCTAGTGCCTGCTGTACCAATGGTTCATTTCTACGTCACGGAATTGACATGTGTTTACGCACATAAGTACAGAGTCACGCTACTGGGCCCATTGCGTCATAATCACTACCGCATCGTGTCGCAACACCGACTTCAGTGTGCATCACACATCATCACTGGACGCACCACACGTGTGTTTATCACGGATACGGTCGCAGTCAGCGAGTGCAACCAACATACTGTATTCTCAGTTTCTACCCTGCGCTGCTCAATCTGCCACCTACACAGCTACACTTTGGTGTAGCACACTTCCTAATGCTAGCCTTTTTGCTGCGTGTTGGCTCATGGCAGTAATCATTCCGCGGGAAATCTCCGCTGTATTCCTCCGGGTGCAGTCAGCAGTCAGCAGCATATGCAAAGCGAGCAAGTGAGGGTTGACGAGAGCAAGTGAGGGTCGACAAGTGCCAGTGAAGGTCGACAAGGGCAAGTGAAGGTCGACGAGTGCGAGTGAGGTTCGACGAGAGCAAGTGATGGTGGGCAAGTGAGGGTCGACGAAAGCACGTGAGGGTCGACAAGTGCCAGTGAAGGTCGACGAGTGCAGACGAGGTCACGAGATGTGGTGTTCATTACAACGGATAAAGTTTTTAACGAAGTCGTGTGGCGTCACCGGGAGCTTAACTGCGTAACGCAGTCGCGCTGTTATTCTCAGAAACGGACAAGGAAGTTTATGTACCACGCAACTTTTATAAATCCTACGCCATGATTTTTAGATTTCATAAAAAATTCGTATGCAAGACATTCTTTGTGGTGGTGAAATTTGGGCGGCTGTTAAAATCGAGGTGTTGAGAGCCGATGAGTGTAAAACGAGGCGAGTGTGGAGTAGCGCCTGGAATGTAATGGCAGCGGAAAAGGCAGATCCCCGTGAAAACCCGCCAACCAGTGTCCAGTACGATCGCCACTTGCAAAAATCTGAGAGCGACCCACCGGTAATCGAACCTGGTTCTCTTTGGTGGGAGGCGAGTAGTCTGACCACTACACCACAGCCACCCTACGATATTTATACATGTCCATTTAAACATGCTCACTTTTACGGAAATAATCTTTACTAAGCAAAGGAAATATTACCTAAATTTGTGTACCCAATCACCAAATTTGTTTCATGTAATGGTTATTTATTTTCATTCTCGGTTATTTTATATGGTTATATTAATATGTTGCTCCCGTTTCAATCCCAAACCTCTGTTGAGTTGTTTTACCGTGTGAACGGGGTTTTCTGGGGGCTTTCCGCATATACTTCCCGTGTGTAACCCATAGTGGTATACCATCTCTATCTCGTTCATCCTCCCCCAGGCTGACTCCGCAGCGAGAGTGCTGGTGTTTGTGGTTCGGCGACCTGCTGTAGATCACGATACACGCTCCTCATCAGTGCCTTGCTTCGCGAGGGAGCGCTTTGTTCAACCACAAACAGGGAGGGCCCTCAACACAAGTGCGCTCATAGTAGCGACAATTGCGATCGGATGTATACCCCTTCAGCGGGCTGTGAACCACTTTAATCCCCTCTTGAAACTTTTGCGAATGACACACTGTAAAAGCATACGTAAAAAGTTTTTTTGTATAGCAAAGAAGATAATTTCTTTGATGATTCGTGGCCGTCGAATACTGATGTGCCACCGAATGGCCGTTGTGACGTGAGACCTGACAACGAGGATTCTGTAATTGACTGACTGCATGTTAAAAACCAACTGCACCCCGAAACTGTTCCAAATCACTGGGTTGGTGGTTGGGCGCCGCATAGGTTCAGACCAGTCACGGTTACTTTCAACTTTTGTGAAGCCGTGCTCAAGTTCTATTTCCAGGAAATTCCTCCGCCTCCTCATGCAAACAAAGTTTAACCGAGTGTAGAAATTACAAACAAGGGACAGCGCAGAGTAATAAAATTTTCCATGAGTACTATTTGTTACTAGGTATTACCAACACACCTATTTTCTCACTGTTTCATTTATAATAATTCAAATTGGATATAATAATTTATTGCTAAAATATTAATAAAATTGATATTTAACGAATAAGGAGGTTTCTTTTATGTAAGTAGAAACATAAAACACATTGGATACAAGAAATCAACCAATTACGTCATACATGGGGTGATTTTTCAAAGTTTTTTACCAACGTTTAAGGAAACCGCGAACAGACTACAGCTGTTTTCGTTAGGGACTGGTCTTTTTTTATAAAGCTGTTTCTGTTTTGTTGTCTTTTTAAGTAAATTTACGCATTGTAGTGTCCGGCGGGGAAATCAAGCTTAGTTCCACGACGGGAGTGAATTTCTGTGTCGTGATGTCTGATAAGTTCTCTTGTATTCAAGTATGCTGGTTAAGCTTGCGTGTAATGTGTAAGTGAGTCCCTAGTCTGGGACTTTCGTGATATTGAGAGATTTTTCTTCCCATCGCCCCACACCCCCTCCAGCATATTTTAAATTATACATATACACTGAAGGGAAATATCTTTGTTAGCAGTAACCAAACAATGCTTTAATTCAAAAGGAATGCTAAAGAAACCTGGATTTCTTGTTATAAAAATTGTTCTTCATACAGTTTATTTTGTAGCAATATTATCTTTCTTTATAGCAAATAGAGACATATATTTTACAATGTTTTCTTTGCAGTGAAGAAATCTCTCTCTATGGCAAAAGAAAGGATAAAGTGATATTAAAACTTTTCTTTCAGCCATTGTAATTTATAGAACGTAACTACCAATTGATAAATTACCAAAAACTAATTCTTTAGATGATTGAAATTACGGCTTCACCTTCGAAACACAGTACCAGTACCGGTGCAGAACAGCTCGACTGTTGTAGTGGCAATACCAGGTTACTGCCTTTAGTATGGAGATAAAATAAATACTTTAGTTTGTTGTAAACTTACATTGTAGTGGTTCATATTTAACCAACATTTTTCTCGCGGCCATTTACCTTCTGTTGCAGCAAAGAAGGGGATTTTAGGGTGTATATAGGGCTACTCTGAACCCTAGATCAGAATGCAATGAGATGATTCGTTATCCAAAATGAGAATGAAGTTCATACGAATTATGACCTTATCAAGGTTAAGTGCGTATTCTTGAAAAAATAACATTTTTAAAAAATTATTTCATTACAATGAATTAAAACTTACTCTAAATGGAAAATAAAATTTCTGGACAGGATTGTCCTGAATGGAGATTTCGTACCTGGAAATGTTTGATGGGTTGTCACAACTTAATTGGGAAAATATAGGGTTGCATGAAACTGCGGTCTGAAATCAAGTTTGTTTTTATGACGTATATGATTTTTCACTTACTAGTTGTTTTTATCTTCATTAATAGCTTGTTAAAAAGGAAAGTCTTATGGCTCCCAGGTTATTGATAATGTTAATTTTGTATGCATTTTTTATGTAAAATCTTTTATGAGTAAATTTATTCTTGTTAAAATTATTCAAATATTGCATACAACAACTTTATTGTGGCATTTACAGTTTATTGGTGCCATATTTAATTGATTCTCATAAAAACTCACAATTTAAATATTTTTGTAACAATATGTATCCTTCATTGTCATATGTAGAATCTTTTGGATGAGCAAAAATCAGATAAAGTCACGTTTGTCTTAGCAAAAATGATCGATTTGCTATAACACTCAGGCCAATGGTTCTAGCCGAAGAACTTTGAAACAGCGGTGTTGTGTACTTTCTAGATGTGCACTTACCAGGTTCAATTATATTTTATTTGTTACGGTGAATGACATTTCTCACTGAAATTTTACATATGGCATATTTCCATTTAAGAAGTTGCTCATTTTGCATAAGTAATAATCTCACAGCACTTTAACGTGCATTTCAGAACACTTCAGTTTCGAATTACAAATTATCAGAAACTAAACGATTTATCTCTACAAATTTTACTTGTATTAGATTTCAAAACTTCGAACATCTCAGACGAGGTTGCTTGCCGTCTGTGTATACGTGTTGACGAACATTTACGATAAGATATTATGTGAATTTCGATACAGGAAGAGCACAAGTCGATATTGGTAGGTCAGAAAAAAGATTTATTTAGCATATTCTTCCAGTAAGTAGTTCTTAGAACTCCTATAAAATACGCTCTGAATCCTGTTCACATGGTCTGGTTTTATTTTGAATAGTGGTACTGGCTTCTGTCAGCTGCGAAATGGGAATTCTTTTCAAAACGAAGGTAGGACATACGAAACACTTACAAAGATCCATGTAAGCGTAAAAACTTTTACATACAGTAATAACTGTAGTGAACAGGTTTAGGGCTGCTGTATACACGCGTATAATTTTTTTACAGGCGAACTTCATACCGGCATTATAGTACATCGCAATCCCGGTATATTCCTACTAGCTACGAGAACCATTGGGGCAGAGCAGGCCACAGATTTTACAACGCAGCGTATAAAATTCAGCAGATACGCAAACCCGCGCCGCAAACTCGGTCGTAAAGAAATGTGCTTCTTTGCGGCGCCATCGGAGAGGTTTACCAGCGGCTACTCGCTCTGCGTGAGCGAGACAGCTGTCTTCGTGAAGCACAGCCGAAAAGCCACCCCAACCCGTCTACGTCACCGCGTAACACCATGTCGTTGTAACCCTGAGCTGGAAACCACCTTCTCAGCCAGCAAAAACAGACTGCTCTTAAACACGTTTTGTATCAGTGGTGAGAATACCAATAACTTCAACTAGAATCTCCGATTTTTGCTGTATGAATCATACTTTGAGCCCGGTTATAAATTTAACGTCGACGTGAACGGTTATGTTAAAAAAATACCAAAGACCAAGATATCTCAACTCACACCAGTTCGACCCCTACGCCACATATTTGTGATTATAACTGTTATCGGTTAGTGTGTGATTTATAAAGCGGCTCTATATTCGATGACCCATTCCGTAGATTTTCTCATAACCAAGCTCTGCTAGTGATTCTGCCATATTTTACGTAAACCTCTAGCACCCTCCAACTTCTCATGCTTCGATACCAATAGATAATCTTTAAAGCGTAATAGAATGTGTTCACAATTTCTATTACAACCACAAGGTCAAACAGTAAATTTGGCAAACACTCGAGTAACAACCTTAAGTCGATTATTTTCGCTCACGTAAGAATGACGTGTTCTGCAAAATATATTTGTGTGCGAAAATAAACTAAATTTAGAAATAAGTAGGAACTTTTATAAAATAACAAAACGGGATGTGGTTGGTATATATTCGTAAAATTTAATGCTTTCTTAGTAGGAAAGCACAAGAGAAAACATATATTTCATTGCATTATGGCAGAAGTCGCTCAAGTAACCGTTCCGCCTACGTAGCATTTTTAATAAAAAAAAGAAAAAGAGATTTTGTAATCGTTTGAAAGTTACTATTATACTCGCCGTCCAAATGAAGAATTTTCTCATCAAATTTCCTCTAGATAGCTCTTTCATCACTACTGATACAACATCGAACAACTGCAAGCGCTGTGGAATACGTCAAAAACCCTCATCTTATCATTACTTATTGCGTTGTTTATTGAAATATAAATTGTAGTTCAATTGTGTTACAGAGCTTATTCCGCAAAATTAAAAAAAGAAAAAAAAAAGGGAACAATTTTTGCTTTTTTTCTTTTAAGCCCTGCATTAAGTGCGCTTATATATCACCATGTAAATGATTATGTGAGGGTTATATAAGTTTACCTGAGCATAATCCTGAACTGTGTGTTCAAATCCGCTTTGAAACATCATTTTTTTTCATTAATTTGTATACGTTTTATATATTGAATTTTATATACGAGGCTTTCGTTTGCATTGTTTTCCTATCGCCTGTTTTTCTAAATGCAATTTGTGTAAAATTAATTTTACAACTCACTCGACAGTTTGCAATTGTTAGCTACTTTGATTAGTAGTTTTTCACTAATTTAAATTAAGGACTATAACGAAAATATCTTTAACTTACGCAAAAATTTCTACTTCAATTACTGTAGGGTTTTTGTATTTCACTACTGAACTTTCGAACTGTAAAACTGTTTATACCTAAGTAAGAGAACTACGAGACTCATGAAAATTACAAAGAGCTATTAAATAATCTGTTTCTCTAATGATAATAAATAGTACAAACGGCTTCCTTACTGCATACGTATAACATTTATTTTAGTATAATTGCCCATGCGTTGGCAGGAATAGAAAATTATATATGCATATTCATGGCAAAAAGAAAAATTTTCCAGCCATGGACATATTTTGAATGCATCGACAAGAGAGAAGAGTTGATTGCAATTTTACTCCAGTCAACTTCGAACTGCCCGCCAGTTGTAAAATGATTTGACTATCCGTATATTGTATTGTATATTTTATTGTATATTTTATTGTTCTCCTCTGCTACATAAATGGTTATGCCTTCTGTTATACATATGGCTATTTACCGAAGGTATCTGAAATTACTGATAGTACACTTGGCAGATCTATCAGACACGAATTTTGCACGAGAGAAAAGAAAACCATTTAGCATCTATTTTTGCCAATAGAATAAATAATAACTAAGGAAAAGAAAATTAAATTATTCAAATAAATACATTTAATAAATAATTAACTAATTAGCTAAACTATTTTGTTTCATTTATCTTACGGAAAAAGCACATATCCAATAAATAGCATCAAAAATCAAAGTACCAAAATTATTTTTAATTTTACTCAATGAAAAAAAAATTTCAGCCTCATTTTAAACATTTCCTGGGCATTGAAATATTTTCATACATTATTTCAGAGTTTGTTGTCAGGTCTCTAATAAATAGCATGGTAGTTTAAAGGTCTCACTGGCTGTAGATTATAAGGATCTGGTTTGGGGAATATGTACTAGTAACGGGCAGTTGTATAGAATATTTCTTGTCCAACAGTAGTACTTTGAATTATTTAATATTTTTTTTGCATTATTAAATAAAAGTTTAAAGAACTAGAAGTAAGAACAGTAACATGAAAGTGAATTTCAGCTCCACGATGTTGAATTGGGGAAATGTAATTTCACGATCTAGAGTTATAAACCTGGTTACATTTTCTATTTCCTTAGGATTACAATGTACTCGTAATCGCAAAGACATTGTCACAGGAAATAAGTATCCTATTCGATGTTGCTATTACTATAGGAAAGGATAAACGGAAAATTCGAAAAAAATTCCGCCAGATTAGCAAGCGCAACATGGTTGTATCCATTTGGTTTTGAGAAAGGAGTGAAATTTGATAACAACCGCAGAAATCTCTGAACTGTACTAGCTATATTCACAAAGACAATATTGAACGTTCGGAAAGGAAGCAAACTGGAATTATCGATGGGCTTTTCCTTTGACCAACTCTGAGTAAATTCTCGCTCACTACACTAAAAGTTAGTGTTGGCAAATAACGTTAACAAAAGCAATTGATTAAATAAATAAACAACCAGTAATGACATTAGTTTTGTTATAAATCGCAGCAGAACAGCGATTAATAAAACAATTAACTGTTATGCGAATACTTGGAAAAAAAATAAGATTTGCATTTATTTCTCAACTTTAATAATAAATTTTTTGGGTACGAAGTAAATAAGTGGGATTCCAAGAAACATTTTGTATAACATCTATTTAATAAGTAGTAATACTGATGTACTACAGCCGACTAATTGGAGCAAAGAGAAGTTATATCATGCTGTTGTTTGCTGGTACGAAACGCAGCTCTTTCCTGACTCGTGGATAACTCCAGAAATATTACAAGAGTCTTACTTAAACTCCTCTGTAAACCATTAGAGCCAAGAGAGCTCGCGATTTCACGTTTGTCCTTATTTGGAGCGATTTTTTCAAAATGGTTTATGGAAGCGCGGCAGCGTGCAACATGCGCCATCAAAGTGCAACAGCAGTAAAAAGCGTATACAGGTTGTTCCAGTAGCTCGGGCGTTGCAGGTCAATCACAGTGACATCACCTGCCAAAAATAACAAATACCAGTGACCCGCATATCGACAGACAGATGGAGAAAGTATGACGGAGACTGATGACAGACAAATGTAATCACTGAGTATTTTTGGATTTCTACGAGATTGTAGTATTATGATGCAACCGTAATAAAGTGATTTTGCAATTCAACGTGCGTTTCGATCCTAAGACGAAGGCCCCTAGCCACTGTAGCTGTATTAGGAAGACTCCTTCACGGACAGCTAGGAGTTCCATCTGCATCACGCATTTCCTTCTTTATTCTACTGAGCCTGTATAGTCTATTCACGGTAAATGTAAACTTTTCTGAAACCCCGCTAAAGTCCTTCTTCCCTGACATTCCTCTGCTTCATGCAAACAAAGATTAACCGAATATAGAAAATTATACCAAAGGGACAGTGAACCACACTCGTACGCAACCAGTGTAATAATATTTTGCGTAATAGCTATTTCTTACTAGGTACTACAAACACACCATTTTATCCCTGTTATACTCATGTATATTATATTTTATATATTATTATTAATAGATAAAATGCAGGCAAAAGTTCAATTTATTAAAAAAATAAGGTATTTCTATGTTAACACAAGTATAGAACACTTGTAATAATACATGCCATATTTAGGAAACAACAAAACACATCGAACATGGTGTGATTTTTCAAAGTTCGATTCAAAAAGTGAGAATAAATCACGAATAGACTTTACCAGGGAAGTCAGCCAGACACAACTGCTCTCTGATGGCCAATTTTCTAAAATGTATTTATGTCTTTGTCATATGTCTACATATGACATTCTCGTTTTGCGATATTTTATCGCGTTAGTATCTCGAAAACGGTATTGTTTTGAGTTTCAACGTTCAAGAAGCGAGATATCCTTGCGGGACATGACAAAATCACAGCTCGAAATTCCCCAGTATTTATCTGTAAAACACTGCCATAGCGGTTGACACACATAGAAGAAATATGAGACAGACAGATTATTCGTCTTCTGCGCACGTATGCAACGCTGACCTACCCCAAACCAACACAACTGTCAAAGTCACGTGGTCCAGTGATGAACGTGTTTGTATGTATCTTAGTTTTTAACAGACAACAACTTTTATCTAAGTTCATTTAACGTTGGTTGTGCATTGATCGTTGGTTAGAGATCGTACAGAAACATATCAAAGCACTCGTTTATATAAACAGTGTTCTAACCTGACGTCATATCGATGTTTTGTATGATAGTCGTGTTGGCAGAAAAGCAGTTGAATGTTGGGATATACATAGTGGCTTTGCGCAGTTAGCGTGATAACTCTACCCCATGTTTACTCTACGGGACTGCACACCTAAGTCACTAGTTCAGTAGCTGTGGATACGAAGAGAAAGGCACGGTGCTAAGCGAAACCGGGCTTGCAGTTCAGAAGTTGTTTTCGAAAAAAGTGACTACCATGTACAGTGATGGGCATTTCTCATGGCACGTCGCAACGTGTTAAAGCGGGGTCGCAGGAGAAAGGAGAGAATGGAAGGAAGAAGGGAATGCACGCGCAGCCGACAGCCGTGTACTAGCCGTTCGAAAAACATCGGTAGCAGATAATGTACGCGACTGAAGATATGGGAATGGGATTGGTAACTCGCAAAGATGCAGCAAATTCATTCACAGCAGAAAACTAAAACGGGAAATAATAAGGATTCTGATACTGATCACGTTTACCATGGTTCGCCTTCAGTAGAGTCGTTATAAATTCAGTACTATTAGGTTTGGTGGAGATGGGGAATTTTAAATTTATTGCTGTGAAAATATAAATTTTTTTAAGAACTCCTCAAAAAAATTGCATATGGAACATGTATACACAAAATTATAATGAAATCGAGACAGTTTTCGTAGAAAATATTAGGTCTATAGATTTTTTGTGTACCTTATCTATTCGCTTTTCACATTATGAAGTTCCTGTAGGTAAAAGCGTATGTTATTACAGTTGTACAATATTTAATACTAAGGGGCTCATCACATAATGTGAAACCTGTCCACGACAATTGAAATCACTGCTTTATTATACGGTGTAAAGTTCAATGTTTGCATGAACAATAAGTATATATTTATTTGCCTACTTCATCTGTAGCTATATATGAATCATTAACAGTAATAATATTCACACATCAGTCTGCTCCAGTTTTAATAAATGTGAATGGTCGCCCAATGGAAAAAAAATGCCCTCACACTGTGTACAGTAGTAAACAACGCCCTGTCTTAAGGTCAATAATGCTCTATGGTTAACTATGTTGCAGTATGGTTCAATACCTGTGTGCGTAAGAACTCACGCTATTGTCTTAATGTGACATTTTCAAACTTTGTGTCTCGGGCTGTGCAGCGAATGTTTTCCGTCCTGCTAGTAAGAGGCCGGCGCGCGACTGTTGTCACACAGCCATTGCCAAGACTGTACTGGACACCCCTCGAGACAGGACCAGGGAACTTGCGCGCCCAGGTATCTGCAATTGTTTCCTTGAGATCATACGCCATACCGAGTAACTTAAGTCTCCTATGTACCAGATGCTGTTTATCGAGCTCAAGGTCCAGCGACGAAGGGCCAATAAGGGCGACGTTAATACGCGCGCCTGGTGCTCCACCGTCCCTACCCGAAAGACGTCGAACTGACTTGCAACATCTCCGCTGTTGCGCTGTGCTGTGCAAGTTACATCTGCAACAGTGCGACTTCATCACACGCAGTCAAAGCCCACATATTTAACTGCAGTCGTGTAGGTGTTCTCTTATTTTACCTGTGGGAATCTTGCCGGACGATGCCGTTGGTCTGCGGGAGTTTTTTTTTGGGGATCTTCCGTGTGAACGGGGTTTTCCGGGGGCTGGCCGTATATACTGCCCGTGTGTAACCATACGTGGTATACCATCTCTATCTCGTTCATTCTCCCCCAGGCTGACTCCGCAGCGAGAGTGCTGGTGTTTGTGGCTCGGCAACCTGCTGTAGATCACGATACACGCTCCTCATCAGTGCCTTGCTTCGCGAGGGAGCGCTTTGTTCAACCACGAACTGGCTGGTGCCTCAACATAAGTGCGCTCATAGTAGCGACAGTTGCGGTCAGATGCATGCTCCTCAAGTGGGCTATGATCCACTTTTCTACCCTCTTGAAACTATTGCGAATGATATACTGTAAAAATATACGTGAAAAGTTTTTTTATATAGCAAAGAAGATCATTTCTTTGACGGTTCGTCGCCCTCAAGTACTGATATGCCACCGAATGGCCGCCGTGTCGCGAGAACGGACAACGAGGATTCTGTAATTGACTGCCTGCTTGTTAAAAATCAACTGCACCCCTTCCTTTCGTTCCGGTGCTACTCCCGTGCTCACCTAAGTCACCCTCATCGGTTTTCAAGACCACGCTGTTAAAGAGCCGCCCAAATCTCTTCACTTACTCACTCACTCTTACCTTTGAAGTAGACTACTCAGGTAAAATCTAAAAATTCGTTTTTTTTTTTTTACCTTTTCACGATTATTTTTCTCTGTGACAGCATTACATATGTTAGATCAAAACACTATGGCGATTGATTATTGGTTTTTACCTCTTGTGACACAAAGTCGTATTCACAGAGCATTTATTTTATGAGATACGTGGATTCGCTTAAACAACGATCCCATAGGAAATAGTTCAGTACTTAGTCCTCTTTACACTTTTGGAAGCCCTGCTATAGATCTACTTGTATGCACATTGTGTATTCTTCCACCATACGTAATATTAACATTGCCGTGGGACTGATCACTTTATTCGTCGGTCAAGTTGGACTGCGAAATTATTAGTAAAGTAAATACTTTGCAAATTTGTTTATTTTTGCATTTTTATGTATTATAATAAAGAAATGAAAAGAAGCCATTTAAGTACTCAGAAAAATTTATCTAACATATTTAAATTCAACGTTAAGGAACGGAACTAATTTCCCTGTCTTCTAACCAACTTTACTAGACGCGTGCCAGACAGTGTGCCGGTTAAAATATATGCTGATAGGGGCAGTGACATTTTTAAAAGGTTGGTTATAAAAGTTCTCAGATTACGAAGAATATCTTATAGTAACACATCTGATTTTAAATTATGTACACAACAATTCATACACTTTTTAAATGTTGAATGTAAACAATAATAATAAATCAATTTTCAATCGCTAACGTCTCCGCTGCTGTGATCGATGCATGACGTGTTTGCCATTTGTTATAAGCGAGTGAAAGTCAGGTGATCAAATGGGGTGCAAACCTGCGCGGGGTATCTCGGTCAGATGGAATTAACGCTGACACGCCAAATACCGAACGTACCTTTCCGTTTTCGGAACAACTTTTTTACTGTAGCTAGGCATGACGTAGAAAAGGAAGGAATATTTGATACAACTCGAAGTTTTGAGTATTTGGAAAGAGAATTTTGAGAATGCTGGATGGTGATAAAATTATTGTGTACACGAGAAGTGCCTATTTAAATCCTACGAGACAAAGTGTAATTCTGAAATGTGTATGCAATTAATACATTGCTTGTTAATAATTGTTCATTGTTACGTTCACAAAGCAGACCATTAACTGCAACATGGGTATGGTGGTCACGGCAACATGGGTATGGTGGTCACGGCAACATGGGTATGGTGGTCACGGCAACATGGGTATGGTGGTCACGGCAACATGGGTATGGTGGTCACGGCAACATGGGTATGGTGGTCACGGCAACATGGGTATGGTGGTCACGGATTTGAGATAGAAGGTTCGTCATTAGACCAAAACATAGTTTTACTCAACTTTCTGCAATTAATCTGTTTAGCAAATGTTTTCTGTACCGAAAAGCTCGACTGTTATATTAAAAAAAAAAAAAAAATTCAACAAACGATTGTTTACCGCATAATGAACATTGTCTCTTTTACACTAGTAACATCAAACTCGGAATATTTCACGGAACCCGTTTGTTGATAAGTATGAAGATATTCACCCCCTTTAACAAGTAGTTAGCAGATCATCACATGCAAATTTCAAAGTTTGTTTTTTTCTAAATGCAATGTTTTACGGCCAGGCGCCTAGTTTTTTTCCTATGCATTACGGAAAAGGTTTGACTTTTCCAACAAGGAACCAGAGATTGAACAACGATTGCGGTCATGTAGCAGATTAACTATATTTATAACCAGTGCTGTACGCAGCATGGCATCAGTACCCAGTCTACCTTGCGGCTAATGTGATTGGTGGAAATTACTTGACATGAATGGTTAATACCAGTACGCACGACGTTGTTCACTGGTTGCAAGATGCGTGCTACACACAAGCACAGCTGGTACCAAAAACCATAAGTGATTGCAACACTTCAATTCTGAAATTAATGTTGGACCAAACGAGTTAAGCACTCACCAACTGCCTATTTGGTCGTACTATTTTGTACATTTACCTAACAAAGGTAATAATAGAAATAAAATAAAAAAGAATGTCACCCCTGAAAAATGGCCTTTATGTAAACAGAAGGCAAAGTAATTAATTAAATATTAAAAGGGCTGTTATTAAAGAAGTTGCCAAAAAATATGTATTCTTTTTAGGAAAAAAGTTTGGATAAACTAAACTACTAATTTTATTTGGTCGCTGAAAGGCATGATAGCGTGTTTCAACGATTCTTTAAGGCCTAAAATAATATATGGTCATAATCCCGGGCTTTGATGAACAGCAATCTTTCATAAAACCACCGATAATACTTATTTGCCGCATATAAAAACCGCCGATCACAACATAAAATATAAGTATAGAAGTCATATCCCATACTGCTGAGGAGGTTTGGTTGTTTTGCCAACAATAAAGTGGAAAATAAATCTGGTAAAGACCAAGTTACGACACTTGTAAAAGAGGCAGTAACAACCAATACATAAGAAGATATGGAGACCATTATCAAACTGTGTCCTATTTCCTTGGTACTACACAAGAAAGCTGTATTTCATCATAAAAACTTCCAACAGACTTATCTTCTCCTCATACAATTCCCTTGGCTTTCAGTGCTGTCACAGCGAGACTGATGATCCTACAAAGTTGCAAAAATACTTTTTAAGAAATAGCACGGGAAACAGATAATGTCGGCTTGATCCAGCGACGTTTATTTCCATGGACGCAAAACATAACGGTGTATTTTTTTCTCCACAAGGAAACCGACGTTTCCGGAAGCCGATAAAATGAATCCAGTGATGATATCATGAAGTCGTCTTCGTTTAGCCTAGATGTACACCAAAGCAACATTAATTCTTCTCCAGATTGGCTAAAATGTGATGAAATAAAAAAATGCTGATGTCATTAAATAGGAGTTACTCTTATTTTGGAGTGCGATGAACTCAATGGGAGTAATTATGCGCCAATATCTCACGAACGATATAATGTAAGTGCTTTGTCGAAGTAAATATGTTCATGAGGTTTGAAAAAGTATAAAACATATTCCCTGTTTCATTGAAGAAGCAGATCACTGTGACATCTTGAGTACGGTTGCCATACACGTACGATGAATAATGTAAAACTCTCATATTTTTTATATGGTGGTTGAAGCAACCATGGTTGAGTAGTAAGCGAATAATAATAGTAATAAAAAGTCTCTCCATGGAACGAAAAGAAACTTCAGCTTACCAATGTTTCTAAACTGGCTTGCATGAATGACCCGTAAAGTTATAACTCTAGGAATTCTTCCATTGCAGTAGAATGTATTCATAGAGAATTTTTAAACGTGTTTCTATTTCGACACAGTTACAATCATAGTTTCTGCGAAGTCATCCATTTTTTTAGTTTTTCTACAATTTCACTATTAAGGTCTCTCATACCGCCTAGTAACCACAGTAAAAATTATCTGGCTTTTATTTCAAATTCATGTATAATATTGGTGTGCAGGTATAATATCACTGGCTATTCACAAGCAGTTATTCATAGACATCTCGTGTATACTGAGGAGCTTTAGCAACCCAGATATTTTGATTCAATGATCATTTTAAGTACAGCGAGCTGAGTCACCAATACTAGAACAATCAGTGAAGTCTAGATAAAGTGCTGAGTGAGCAAATGTTGAACCTTTGTTCTAGCATAGATTTGTGCGCAGGAAAATTGTGGATAGCAAATGTAATAGGAGACAACCCGTAACACGGGAATTAACACAAGTGTTTTCTGTGCAGTTATCGTATTATTGTAATATAATAAATTCTGACCTGGCCTTATTAAATATGTATACAATAGTGTACATCTCATGCATTTCATTAATATTCTAAATCTGGGTACCAATTGACTATCAATTCTATATCAGATGGTCACCCCTTCATTTTCATATTAGTTTACAAAGCACAGATAAGAGTCAAAATCGATTGTGGTTACATTTTCACGTAAATATTCTTTAAGAACGCACTTGCAGCTCTTACAATGTCGCGAAACTAATACCTACACATGTTGTTGGGCGCTATGAATTGTTCAGAAACTGTAGGCCATTCATGTTAAAGTTGACTCATACTTTTCCATTTGCATCTACGTTACTTGTCAATAAACGCTGGTTTGAGGCACCTTATGTCACAATATTCTGCTATGAATCACAACCAACTAAGTGCGAATGAGTGCTTCACATATTACACTGTAGTACAAAATAATTCCTTGCATGTCTAACAGAATGAGAGTGCTTCAAGAATTAAATTGTTGTACAAAACGATTCCTTTCATATCAAACAT
The DNA here is from genome assembly GCA_002778355.1 of Clitarchus hookeri. NCBI lineage: Eukaryota > Metazoa > Arthropoda > Insecta > Phasmatodea > Phasmatidae > Clitarchus > Clitarchus hookeri. The sequence continues at coordinate 197,098 of NQII01003865.1, read as the reverse complement.
AAATAATGAATGATCAAATTTCACAAAAAGAAAAACAGCAATTTAGGTTCACAACTTGCGTCCATGGACAAAGAAATATTAGCATATTTATATACTTGATATATATTTTTAGCTACCTGTCATGCAGGAAGAGAAACAGAATATTTCACCGACATGCAGCAAACTTAAAATATCCCTTGATGAATAATTTATACAACGAAGCTAAAACTTTGGTTACTGACTACAAAATGAAGTAACACCACCAATAAATAATACATTAGTCGGAGACATTGGCATTTATAATGTACATGATGTTTGGAGAGTATTATACGTATCTCGCCTGAAACGTGTTTTATTTTAGTACATCGGTATCATGGGACACGTTTAATAGTGTGTTAAAAAACCATTAACAGATGTGTTAATTTAGAAAAATTGCGGATTTTAGGTTTGAAGGTTGTGGCAAAGTTGCAGAACACATCAGTTTGAAGAAAAGATAAGAACGCGTTTACACTGCAAAACGTTCCATTGAACCTCCTCATTTGCAATGGAAATTTTAAAAATACACGTGGAATGGGAAATGCATCACACATGAATATGCAAATACAGAAATGTTGTTATACTCAGTTGGGAATTGCATTGGGTATTTGACTCTGTCATGAAGAAATATAGGAAAGCAGCCACGCGTGTATGGCATAAACCAACTAGGCAATTTATGCTTTCTCAGCAAGCGTCTGTAGTATTGTGGTAAATTTAAGAAAAACAATTAGTTTGCTAAGTTACGCTAAGAATTCTTGACCGGGATATATACAATTGGAGAACAGCCAACAAAATATCGGTTTGCATATTGTCAAAAATACATTTAGTTGCCCCAACAAAATATGTTGTTAAGTAAACAAAACCTAAAGAGAAAAAAAAATTAATTTTTTATCTAACAACACACATGCTGGAATAAACAAAACCTCTGCGTTGGGCCAAAATAAATTAGGCTTTCAACATAATATATGGTTTAATCAATATAGCTTATATTTGTTTAGCCACTCGTTTGACTTTCTTCGTTCGGAAATAAAGATCGAGAGTTCGTTTACATTTTTGTGATAATTGGAATAGTAACAGTGTTTGATAGTGAATTTATTGATAGTTATTTATAGTAAAATTAAACTAATAAAAAAAATTCAACAGTAAAATACAAAGTAAAGCCGAAAACTTGATTTTCTCACGTTATCAAGTATTTGACAATTACAAATGTGTTTAAAAACGTTTTTACATAATCAGAAGTGTCTTGCAAAATTCGCGTTATCTTTTGGTGACAGGATAAACTCTTGTAACGGGTTACGAGGAATCAGGCTTCGATTCCGGATAGAGAGCCCGAGAAGCGGCTACCACATCCACGAAGATAACCCACTCCCGGCACGAGGAGGTGGCGACGAAAAATAACTATGTTAGGTCTGAATGTCGCTCCAGCTTCTATAAATATATATATA
>NQII01003865.1:157390-194784 GCA_002778355.1 Clitarchus hookeri | reverse complement strand
AGAAAAGATAAGTTCCAAATTTTAATTACCTATTAGCTCAAGTAACCCTTTCTTGTTTCTTTTCATCTTTTCTTTTTTGCAGTTTTTTAATTTTTTTAAGCGGATTCTATTAAGCAGTTGTTCTGTAAAGAGTGTTGGGTCAGACAGGTCCTGTGTAATGAAGGAAGGCGTTGCGCCTTCCATCAAAAATTACGCTTGAAAGGAAACGAAATATTCTAAACTGGAACAAAACCTGGTGTCCATAATGATTGTACACTGATAAACAGCGTGAAAAATGGCTAGTTCGGTTTGATTAAAGCGAATCTGCATAAATGATAGCCAAGCTTATATATGTAATGAACTGAAGTCTGATAGTTAATGCATACTTTACGAAAAAAAAAATATATATATACATTAGTGTTATTTTCAAATAAGCCGGTACTGTAATTTTTAATGTCCAATAATATATCAGTTGTATAACGTCATTTACTGATTCTACAGCAATAACTGCCACAGGATGTTGGATTTTATTTTTATTGGACGAGGAAATTTATTTTGTGACTCAACATGTCACATTGAAAACTATATATAATATCAGTAAAATATTTGACGTCAATTTGAATCATAAACAGTAAGCAACCATATCTTAAAATGAGCATTCCATAAATTCATGACTGTACGTTCACTAGGAATTCAATTAATTTTTTAATTTTCAATGTTTTTCCAGAGCTTTGCATTGTACTGGAAAGATAAGGAGAGGTAAAGCTTGATTCTATTGGTCACCTTATCCATCCACAGTAAAATCATTTATTATAAAATACTTTTACTTTGAAGATAGAAGAGTGAATTATACACGAAAAAACTTGCAATGTGAAAAGTTTCCTGCGAAATGCACACTGCTGATCTACATTAGAGAGCCAGTGATAACGTATAATATATTGTCGTTTTCGCATATTCTTTCTTGAAATACATGGTTATTGCATACTTAGTGAAGTCTATTTAGTGAAAGTACTTTCTACATTTCTGCATCCGCAAGAAATAGTCTCCACGTAGACTTTTTCGTTTAAGTTGTAGTTAAATGAACATTCTTAAAGAAAAACATAGTTGCTCAGAAACAATGTAATTTTTTACTCACATCATTCGTCGTCGGACACGATAAAAACAGTCAGGTTTGAAATTAAAATAAAATTTAATTAAAGGTGTATCAGCAATTTGAAATACGAGGGGGTAGTTTTTGGTTTGCTTAGTATCAGCGAGGTTATACGTGTGTATAGACATATATGCATACAAATTTGTGAGTATATGTAAACATACTCACTTTATCAGCATATAAAACCCACTTCCGGATAGAACTCAGCTTGATAATCACTCATAAATATATATATATTTATATAAAGTGCTTTTTTTTAGTACTTAGTACTCTATAACGCTCTGTATTTTATTTCAGCAACGTACTTAAATATTCCCACAAACTTTTGATACACTCCTTCATTTCAGAGAAATTCAAAGACATAGATAGAAATCTTCACTTCTTTCCTGTCCTCCGCCCACGGTAGAGAAAATTAAGTTTCCGCCATGGAAGCACAGGCCGGATATTTAAATTCCTTCCCACGGTGGATCCTTCTACACCTGCAATCTCCTGTTACCGTTCCTTAAAGAAGTAGCCTACACAACTTCCTGACACGCATGCGGAAGCATTGCAGGTGTCTATATTAAACCAATTTTTTTTGTACGCATTACAATAAATCCCGTGTTGGTTCAACTAAAATATTTGGTCGCCTGTGTGGTACCAGTTTCGGTAAGTAATATTTGAATTTAAAGAGGTGTAACACATACGCAGGTAGTGCAACTTAATATCAGCATATTGCACCTAACCCCATTTATTAAATAATTGTAGGTTTGAATAAAACAATAACAATTTCAAACTTTCTTAGAACTAGAAATACGTACATGTATTAAAGGCGTTAACAGGACTGTTTGTTTCGTAAGACATGAAAAATGGCACTACATAAAAATTTGTTTCTGTATATAATGAAGACACGCTGAAAATAACAAGTAGTTAAATAGGCTCAATTATGATGTGATATTTGTCGGTCTTTCTAGTATTTTAAGAAACAGACACGACATTAACAATACAAAGATAGGTAGTAAAAACGATTTGAGTCTTAAATATAAAAACAATTTTTAAGTTTAAACTTAAAGACCCAAGTGTTGTAAACTTTGTTAGCAGAAATAAGTTCGGATTCCTTATACAATACGTTTTTAACTTTTGCCTTTTTGTTGATTTTTTTTAAAGATGAGAACAGAAAAACACGCATTGTATAAGTCACTTGCCGGCAGACGGTTGAGAGGACTGTTGACAAGGAGTTGCCATTTTAATGGCCGAATCAAGTGAAACATAAGTAAAACTGTACTGCCCGTTATAAGCGAAACTACGAATTCGTGCAAATTAATTTTTAGTCATAAAAAAAATTTATTAATCAATGCATAGAATTTTTTGTTAGAAAACAGTCTATAATGAGTGTTGATATTTTTTCCAAGGACAAAAACATTAAATAATACACATTGAAGTACTTTATTTCAGCTAACGAGTGCTAGTTGATTTTAATTTGGAAACTATATAAAATAGAAAAATTTACTTCCTACTCCTTGAAAACTGTTTTGTGTAAAAACAATGTCAGGACTTGCAACGTATTTGTAGTCACTAAGAGAACTTTGTTTAAGCACATTACTACAATATGTCTTTTATTAATTTAATCTTTATTTATTGAATTATAACATAAATGTATGTAATTTAGGCGCACTCTTTTGAGATAGGCTACGTGTATTCCGGTTTGTCCTTTGGTAAATTATATGTTAAAGTTTGTGACGGTGTGTTGCTCCATCACATGATTTGCTTTTTTTTACTTGTAGGTAGAAGTATAGTGAATATCTTATGTTGTATTTCCACCTTATGTTCGAATGTGCGAGCGTGTCATCCCCTTCGAGGGCAAGCGTTCGACTCCCGTCATCGTTTCTACCCGCAGCACATTAACGTACGCCAAATTGCAGTCCAAAGTGTGGAAGGGGCTACCACTGGAAATATTGTATTATTGGATTTGAATAATGTCATAGTACACTTGGTTATTATTGGTGGTTTATAACGAGACTGTGCTGAGAGTTCTCGAAGCCTGTCCTGGCGATTCTGGATGGTGGGGTGCACGGGAGAGGTCGCTGTTGTACGAATGGATCGGGTGAAATCGTGAGTAGGAATGATTCTAGATTGTACTTACTATGAAGCGAAGGAAGAAATATCGTGGTGATCAAGGACGCTGCGATATTCCAAGAGTATGGTTGAGTTGGTGTATGTGCATTGTGAGAGTGTAAGATCACTACCTACACGCATTAGGTGTACTAGTAAGGGCAATACCCTCGGCTCTGAAGTTGTGTTANCCTTATTATGAGAGTGTAAGATCACTACCTACACGCATTAGGTGTACTAGTAAGGGCAATACCCTCGGCTCTGAAGTTGTGTTAGTGTGTTTTGAAAACAGCGAGTGTGTAATTGTTTATTTGAAAATTATTGAATTATAATTGGGAGTCTCCGTGGTTAGAAGACAGAAAGGTCTCGTGGATATCCATATTGATATATTGTTGTGTTTATAAATTTTATGTGTTCTAATAGTCATGTATAGGGAATTAATCAATGTTTTTGTTATGTTTTAGGGCATATTTATTCAAATGATTGTGAAAAGATTGTGAAAGATTGTTGATTTTTAAACCAATGTTATATGCATGTAAATTGAAAGGCCTTATTGGTAGAAGAGAGAACGTGCAGCCAAAATTAAAAATGGTTCAAATAAAAAAAAAATTGTTGTTGGGAAATAGTGAGTACACATACTCATCTGCACAGCATCACAGTACCTATGAAGTCACTCTGTGTTTAGAAGGTTCTTGCTGATGTATGCTTCCCATCCCTCTCTCTTCCTTGATAGTGTGTGTGGTAGGCAGGCGGAGACTGAAAGAGAAGTTGTGGTGGTCCTGGTTTGGGCCCGTCACAAGCGATTTTAATTGAGCATGATGTTGAAACTAGATATTTTCACGCCCAACAAACGGTCCTTTAAAATATGTTAAACTGTCTGCTTGCTTGCCTGCATATGATCGCCGTTAAAATTTTACATGGTGCACGTGAAATAAAACTTAAGAAGAACCGTACCTTGCGTATATTCATAGGTGTCGAAACGACGTATTTGCTGGTTGACCTGCTGTGTTGGGTACCTGGTGTAGCCTCATGGAGAGGCGGGAGTAATGAATCAGCTAATGGGCTGGCCCGTGGCAGACATTTGCTAATGTAATTTCTGTTTGTGGCAATGTGGCACACAGAGGAACCCACGGATAAAATCTAAACATTATAAGCTAACAAAGAAATGACAATTCAGGATGGGATCATTACTAAACTAATCTTCTCGACAGAGGCCTGTCAACCATTCAGAAAAGAGATGTCATGGAACAAATGATAGCAAGAAAGAAGATGACTGGTCAATTAGGATATCTAAAAGGTAGAGAACTGAAAAATTCGCGGATTCATTTTGGGACAAGCTAGAATTCAAATCACGTGCGTTTATATTACTTTAGCCATTGGTTCATAAGGTGTTTGACACCTGCTGGAGAACGGTGTCCAATTGTCGCCTTCCACTGTGACAGCAGACAACCAATATGGAGTTGATATCGGCATATTTGTACATAAAACTGTCGAGTCTAGCATGCAGGTAATTGAACTCACAAATTTTTCAGGCCTCTTTTAATAGGACAGCAGTCACTCATGTATTATATGTTTATATTGCACTCAATTGAAAACCCAGCCAGAATGTCACAACCTACCTTCGAGTCGTCAAGAACAAGCGAAGGGTGAGAGAAAGTGAACATCACAGTATGCTGTTAAAGGGAAATATACACTGAAGAGCCAAAAAACTGGTACACCTGCCTAATATCGTGCCGGGCCCCCGCAAGCACGCAGAAGTGCCTCAAGACGACGTGGCATGGACTCGACTAATGTCTGAAGGTATGCAGGAGGCAATTCACACCATGAATCCTGCCGGGCAGTCCACAAATCCATAGGAGTGTGAGGCGGTGGAGATCTCATCTGAGCATCACGTTACAAGGAATCCCCGATATGCTCAATAATGTTGATGTCTGGTTATTTAGGTGGCCAATGGAAGTGTCTAAAGTAAGAAGAGTGTTCCTGGAGCCACTGGGTATCAATTCTTGACATGTGGGGTTTCGCATTGTCCTGCTGGGATTGTCCACGTCCGTCGGAATGCACAATGGACATGAATGGGTGCAGGTGATAGGACAGGATGCTTACGTATCGTTCACCTGCCAAAGTCATATCAAGACGTATCAGGGATCCCATTTCACGCCAACTGCACACGCCCCATACCATGACAGAGCCTCTACCAGCTTGAACAGTCCCCTGATGACATGTAGGGTCCATGGATTCATGAGGATGTCTCCATATCCGTACACGTCCATCCGCCCGATACAATTGGAAACGAGACTCGTCAGATCAGGCAACGTGTTTCCAGTTATCAACTGCCCAATGGCGGTGTTGGCGGGCACGGGCGAGGCGTAAATCTTTGTGTCGTGCAGTCAAAAACGGTACACGAGTGGGCCTTTGCCTCCGAAAGCCCATCTAAATGATTTTCCGTTGAATAGTTCGCACGCTGGCACTTTTTGATACCCCAGCATTGAAATCTGCACCAATTTGAGAAAGGGTTGCACTTCTGTCACGTTTATGATTCTCGTGAGTCGCCGTTTGTCCCGTTTGTTCACGATATTTTTCTGGCCGCTGCGATGTCGAAGATTTGAGGTTTTGCCGGATTCCCGATATTCACAGTACACTCGTGAAATGGTCGTACGTGAATATCCAAAGTTTATGGCTACCTCGGTGATGCTATGTTCCATCTCTCGTACGCCAACTATAACACCACGTTCAAACTCACTTGAATATTGATAATCTGCCATTGTAACAGCAGTAATAGCCGATCAAGAAACTTTGCCAGACGCTTGTTCTCTTATATAGGCGCTGCCGACCGCATCGCGTTACTCTGATTGGTTCCATACCTCTGTTATTTGCATTCGCACGCCTATGCCAGTTTTGTTGGCACTCCAGTGTACAAGCTCCAGCTGTAGCCACCAGTGGGATAATGAAACAATAGGTGGGATATATTTGCGCATGGAGCCCCACACGCAAAGGATAAATTAGAGACTAAATGATGATTATGCAGATGAAACGGAGATAAATTAAATCCGTAAAGTAGACTAATAGATGTGACTGCCAAGCTCCGTTGATATCCATGTCGAGAAAACGTGGGGAATAATTGTGCATTTGAATTATTGGAAACCGAAAAGTAAGACTTAGTTTCGTCCTGGGTCGTTGGAACAGCGTTGCTTTGTGAAGGTGCCACTATCTATAAATAAAAGTCTAATACACATGTGACGATATGCAACGCTTCAGTTACTCAACGCTGGAACTTTGTATATATTGTTGAAGATCATAAAAAAAATTGAAAATTAAATGATTTATAAATTATTTTTTATTGGTAACCGAGTTCGCCAATGTATGTAAGTGTAGTAAAAATAAGGCTAACAATTCCCAGAACGGGGAGAGATAGGTGCTTCCCAAGGAATATGGAATTACACTTTATTGTGATTGTCAAACATAAGTAATACTTTATCAACAGGACCTTTCTAGTCTTTAGTGGGTATTCTGCCCCTCGAAATTTGTTGATTGCAGAATTTTTTTTAAAAATGTTAGTTTCACTTTGTATGAAATTTAGGTGAAGGAATTTTACCCATGCGAATTAATTCATAACACACGCCTCAGCCTTCGAGTAATGGAGCCGTAACAAAAATAGCTACACTTCGTTATCCCTTCTCATGAAAAAAATTAGTTATAATTCAATTTGCTTACATGGAATTATTTACTCTTGCACTGAAACATAACCACTGGAGGCTGTAATGCCAGAAGTAAGTCTACTGATAATTGGAATTTCGAGAGCTCCTTGGCTGGAGACTAGTACGTCAGGAGCTCTTATGCGGCTTGTTGCTACGTTGGTAATATTACTGACTGTTGAAATCTTACCATATTGTATGCGGGGGACAGAGTGTTGGGTGTGGGACTCAAAGCTTGAGTTCAAGCACATTTATCTGGAGGTTTACACTTGAGGCAGGCCGCTCCACTCTTGAAGCAGGCCACTCCACACTAGGGGCTTACAGTTTTGGTCTCATCATTTTGGAGTGTAGAGTTTTAGCATTCGATGTGATTTCCTGAAAATGGCTACGTTGGACAATGCTTGCATAATACAGTTTCATGCTCATTCCAGTACAAAAAAAAATCAGGTCATCTGGCATTTAGATATATTCTATGTCATCAGGATATGAGTAACTAGAGTACTGATTTCTGAGCAGAACTTGGGGAAGCAGTTTCCCTCATATGTACTTCACGATTACAGTGCAACAAAAAAGTAAAAACGAGATAACCTCTCTGAACCTTATAAAATAATTATATAAGACAAAGTTGCTTGTGCCTTTCCAATTTTAGACGTTTGCTCCTGGTATTTTTAAATCAATAATGATTTCATATTGCTCAACTGAGTGTTCATTTTCTCGATGGAAGTTTAGTATACGAGTATATTCCTACAGAACCACTATGCAACAAAGCAGGTTGAATTCCTTAGATGTACTAAGTATAGAAACTGAAATGTTAAGTATGATTAGTTTTAAGGATTTGATCAAAGACTTTGCAATTTAAAAGTAGTATAAAACATTGTTTTCCATCTTAGTACACGTTGTGTTGGATCTATAAAAATACAATTTAAATTTATTTGTTATTCATATCCATAGGGGTATAAACATATTATGTGCTAAGGGCATTCAAATATGTCTAATTGGCCGTGTTTATCATTACCAAATTCGTCATGATTAAAAAATTTTATCATTGAGCACATACAACAATGTGTTTAATTTCACTGCCAGTGTCGCAGAGCTGTTGGCCATTGGAATCCAGCCTACTGCATTGACATGTGAGACATGAAGACATTGATGTACAGCACATTGACATGTCACCTCTAGGCCAGTAAGTAACATCGCTAATAAAGTTGCAGACGAAGCAACGATTCTTGCCACAGGTAATTTCTACGTCAGTGATTGACAGAGGGACAAAAAAGAACGCCACATTATAGTTTGTCTACTAGGCTAACATGCATAGTGAGTGGTGGTGGTGGTACAGATATACCAGTTATTATTTAGGCTTTGGTTTGCTTCTTTGTAGGCAGTTGGTATGACTTCCCTCCAGATCATTTTATACTTTTGGCAATGTTGGATCCAGCAATGACAAAAGTGACTATGATATTTTAAGAAAACTTATCAAAACGTTAAAAAAATTCCTGCTGGATAATGGCAACACGGCACATTTTTAATATCCTAGTTTTCCATTTTACACCTTCATAATGCATTATTTTACTCAAGAATTCAAACATTTATGAAATCCAAACACAGGATGCATATAAATTCTATAGACAAACGTTGTCTAAATGTTCATCAGGAAAAACCAAATGTCTAAAACATGTAATATCTATGGTCCTAAGTTATTCCTAAGGACGGTTTACTATTTACAAATTAGAGCTTAACATATATATTTCATTACGAACATTACAGAAAATATTTGAAATGGAACATTTATTATTGACATAATTTGTGAGTGAACGCTGATCTACATCTACTTAATAAAAACTATAATTTCACGGAGTTATAACGTTGCCTACCTTAATTTGTACTATTTTTTTAAGTAGATTATTGAAATTTGATACTGCATTATAAAAAAGACGTGTTAATATTTAAAAAACACTCTGCCCTCAGTTTTAGTTAATTTTAAATTTTTAAAAAGCCATTTCAAATATAGGTTATTGAACTTGATATTTCCAAGAAATACGCGTTAAAAAATCTGACCAATTTGGGTTTTTGATATATTTTATCAGTGTAACATTAAAATTAATACTTTACAAAAAAATTATAAATAAATAATTTTTTAATCCCTAGTAGTTTCTAATATTTTTAAATAATATATTTTTTGTTTTCCCATTTTCGGGGACGTGTAACTAACTCCCTTAATAAGGACTTTCGGTAACCATCCCTAGTTTTATCTGAATCCTTTTTCGTAAGGAATCATTTCTCACACGTCGTAACATATGTAAAAAAAAACCACTAAAAATAACATTCGATGGTTGACAGATAATATATATCTCTCCTACAAATTGATGATCAATATTTTATTGTACTCATAGATAGTAAAGATTACTTGAATCTTATCTATATTTACTACCTAATAAAATTAGGTAAACCTTATATTAAACTGCAGCAAATTCTGTAAAGTATCCGCAGGGATATATTTTCATTTTCCCAGACTGGAGCCTATTTCTATCCCGGTACAGCTACAACGTATGAGTATTCCTTGTCGCTGACGTGTCCTACAACTGCACTCCACCCATGATCCACCCTCGATTACTACAACTGCACTCCACCCGTGATCCACCCTCGATTGGAACCTGGAACCTCTTACTCCACAGGTGTAGGCTGCTTTCACAGTACAATGACGCGATAAAGTGGGTAGCGGTGCGATGTAGGGAGTTAGTGTACGAGTTAGAATAAATTACAGGTGCTGAAAGTGTTGCGTGTTGCCTATTTTCAAGGCAATCAAACACCGCCAGAAATGTTGATACGTGATGTTTAATTTAAAATGAGGTGGCTTAGGATCTTTGACCAAGGCGAGTGATAATGTTGACTTATTTCTTGAAAGGAAGTTTTGTTTCCTAAGAAGGAGAAGCTTTTATATAAAGCAATAGTTACAGATTTAAGTAATTACATTGTAGAGTATCTCAATCTTTCGAAAGTAATAATTTCCCTATCGTCCAGTATATCTGCATTATGTTAAAAACGTAACATTTGTGATTTATAATTGTGATGATTAGGATATGATATCATAAAAACATTCTTAATACGTTTTTTACGTGAAAGTATTTCTGAAAGATCAAACAATCATATTGCATTAGCTCTAAAAAAGACACTAGGAGTAGAACGCTAAATGAACCCCTACTCTACGGTGTATAATATTTTGGAGTAATACATGTGTTGTTCAAAACAGGAACTCACGTTACTAGCTGTAAACGACTATGTTGATCAAGATAACAATACGGTTAAGATAATAGAACAAACAATTCCAGAAACCTGGGCAAAGGATGTGTGCAAAAGTGTTCATGGTCTTCATAGTGTTACCGAAAGGCTTTCTCGTGGGATAGACCTCCACATTTTTCTTGCTGTAGTTATAAAACTACTAATTTATCATTTAAGTATGAAGCTGAAAGTAATAAATTTGCAATGTATCAAGGATTTAGAAAAGGTAACTATTCTAGCAAATTTGAGTAACATTTTATTCAGTAATGTGAATCGTGTAATTTACGAAATGGCAGAAGAAAGTGTCAAGTTCAAAAAAACATTGCAGCACGGTGTTCCACTGAACAAATAGTATTTTATTTACAGAACGTCATCTTCGAGTGGCGTGTACAAGAAAGCAAAATATATTTTTACCAGTGAAAAATAGTATTACAGTAATGAGCGGAGTTGGAACAATATCAAAATATAGTTGATTTAGGAAACGTATTGTCTGTTCTAACTACAGTGCGCTTATTAATTTTATTATGGAAAGTATTGTCATGAAATTGGCAGGAGAGGTTGTTAAGTATATAAACTAAATACAGATAATGAGAAAATACGAAAAAAATAAAAGGAGAAGAAAAGTAGATTGGCAAACGTTAAATCCACTCTGCCGAACAATTTACATGTTGTTTGTTAGAACACAGTTACGTAAACTGTTTGCGAGAGTGGATTGAAAGTTTGGTAACAAGGTGCAGCGAAACGCAGAAAGACTACTTCCTGGAATGTATGTAAAAAAAACGTCGTGAATCCGGCCTTCTATCTACTCGCACACATAGATGTGGTAAATAGCGAAACATTTTCTTAGAGTAAACAACTCTGAAGAAACATTGTAATATGATGGCATAACTGGAGCTTGGTGTAAAAAGTTCTCGTCACCAAAATTTATAAATTTTCGTGTGTAGTAAATATTGTTCAGCTCATATAAATAAATCTAAAAGTAATTTTTCCCGTATTAAAATATTTTAGATTGCAAATTTTTTCATCATGGCAGGTAAAAAACACAATTTGTGTATATTTGGGAAGTAAAAATGAAATATATGAGCAAATTGACAGAAAATTGGACACTAAAAGGTCATATAATAGTAAATTCAAAATTTTGCTCAATAAAATTGATTTAAAAAAAATTTTAGTCTGCTACAAATACAAAACCTTTCCTTAGCCCTATACATAGCATTTTTTGCAAATTGCGAAATCATTTCATAGTGCAATTTTAAAGGTTTCTCGAAGTAATTCATTGTATTATACTACTTTGTAAATTATTTCATTTCGTGTAGCGAACTAGTTTGATATATTTAAACCTCTCAAAAACACTACAATAATGATTTTTACATGCTCTCATGCAAAAAAACAAATGTAGTGTATATATTTTTTAATTTGAAAAAATATTTCTTGTAATAATGTGTATAAGTTGAACTGTATTTCATACAAATATAAAATAATGAAGTTTCTGTTGACCGGTAGCTTTAATAGGCATGGTTCGGGGAGAGTGAGAGGGTAGTTTGTCCAGCCGACTTGCAATGAAAGGGTGCTACTAGAAGCCATCGCACGGAACCTCTAGAGGGGGTTGGTTGTGGCTTGTGGGAAGGGGTCGGGAGGCTGATGAAGGGTCGGAAAATGTTTGTCGCGGCCAACTCATCACGGGCCTGTCACGACCATGCCCTCCTGCAAGGCCGTTAACACTACATCACGAGGCGGTCCCTTCGCTACGGCCGCAGTTAGCTTCACGCCTGTCTGGGCACTGCACACACGAGCCCGGCATTCCGAGTCGTCTGACGTCACGACGCACCTACCTCCGGCCAGACACATCACGTCGCAGTTGTGTGCTCAATATCCTCCCTTTCGGATACAGCTCGTTTGAGTGATGTTTGGAGTTTGTTTGAAAGACAGATAAAGTAAGTAGGAAATTGCTTGAGACAATACATTTCCTTGGTTAGGAAAATTAAGTTTATATCTGCAGTAAAGTTCTAAAAAATAGTAACGATAACAAAGCAATAACAATATTAAAAAGTCAATAAAACAAAAAACAATAACTGTATTATAAAATTAAAAGTTACACTTATCACCATATCACCCTAACAAAATAATTCAAATTATCAAAAATAAATACATTAAAAAATTAATAAAACAATGAGTAAAGATATATAGAGTATTTTCGTACTGCAGACACATGTTAACATTTTAACTTAAAATTCAAATTTTAATTCAATTAAAAGCGAGACGGGCAATATATCATTCAAACATTAATGTAAACCCACAATAAAAAAACTAATAAATATGCTTACTTATACATATCGTTCTGGTTAACTTGTAACATATGCTCTCTACAACTCTCCCCAAACAGTGTACACATGTGTCTGTGTGTGTTTATACTATACATACATGTATGTATATATATATATATATATGTATATATATATATATATGTATATATAATGGCTTCTTAGAAGAGTTCCGAATAGAGACTTGAGAATTCTATATGTAAAAATTAAAATCCACTCGTTGTCCCCTCCTGAGGCTAGGTCAGTATGTATGAGAATAGGCCGTTGCTAAGCGAAGCCGGCTGTCTTATCCGACAATAGACCTGTAACTTTGGCCAGCCAGAAGAATGGACGAGGTGAGACGAGATGGGGGTGGAGACGCAGAAGGATGAAGACGGGGAGGAAACGGGAGAGCTCCGAGGAAACCCCCACACCACATCAGAAGGGGAAAGTGTTTCTCGCGAAAAGATTTCAGGGCAAGTTCATTTCCAAAACACTTTAGTTGAGAACCACTTAGGTGGTTGGACCATTTGAATTGTTACGCGTCTTATCTGTCTGCTCGTGAATAACGGAGGTTGGCATCGGAGAAACTTAATTCTGCTTGGTTCACTCATGTAGCAGACTCCCTTCACACAAAGACAAGCGGGCAATAGCCAAAGGAAGACTGCAAGTGTGTGCATCCTAACTAATATTATAAATGCGAAAGTGTTTTTGTTTGTCCTTCTTAACGTCGCAACGGAGCGACGTGATATTTTGTACAGAGATAGTTGGAGAGCCACGAAGTAACATAGGCTACTTTTTATCCTGAGAAATTTCTCATTTCCTCGGGGAAAATCTTATTGGAAAATGAAAAAGTACACAAACGGAATAACAATGCAACGTCGCAACCGAGCAACAGATCAAGGTAATTTCTTGCACAGAAATATTTGTAGGGCTGAAAGACGATATTAAGCACTTTTTATTGTGAGGAAATATTTCAAAAAATTTACAAACGATAATAGTCAATCAAGTCGGAAAAAAGTTTGCCGCCAGCGCGCTCTCTTGCAATACGCTATCTAAACCATTAAAGATGGAACAATATTATTTTGTAAAGAATTGTGTATATCCATCTATAACAAATAAATACTTATATTTGTTTTTACCATTTAATTCACCGAGACGTTGAGTTTTTTTAGTATGTATAGAGTATAGAAGGTTAACGCTTATTAAAATTCAACCATATTAAAAAAAACATAACCAACAATTCTGTAGTCCACGCGAGCGGAGCCGCCGGCACAGCTAGTAGAATGATAGAGTCTAGCCTCCGCGTAAATCTTTTCGTGAAAATAGTTGGTCCTGCTCATCGGTGTCCGCCACTCTGCCTACATGAGAATCCTCCTTTTCCCACCACTCACCCCTATTCATGACCTGGGATCAAACAGAGGACCTCAGAAGTGAGAGACCTGTGATTAACCAACTGATCCAATCGTGGATCCGGTACTCTGCGTCCTCTAGCCAAAACTGTTTGTCTGTTGGTCATTGCCATAGTTTGAAGTCTTTGTGCACTGTTTGTTAGTGTCACACTTGTACACGGCGCGTTTAAAGAGGAATGGATTAGACGGGAAATGTTTGTGTTTCTCGTAACGTCGAGGTATTAAGAGCCGATGAGGATGAAGCAAGGTGAGAATGGAGCAGCACCGGATTGCAACGGTGGTGTGAACGGGAGATCCCTGAGAAAACCCGCACGTTTGGCTCGATTTCCACATGCGATAACCCGGGAGTGACCCCGCCGGGAATCGCACCCGGTTCGCCAGTACGAGAGGCGAGCAGTCTAACCACTACACCCCCACGACCTCCATAAGCTCAATGCTAAACTGTTAAGGCTTGTCANCAATGGCCGAACAGAACAGTGGGTGTTTGAAGTCTATCATGCCGCTAAAAATACGCGAAGAGTTCAGGACTCTAGCTATTGTTGACAGGCGACTTCGGCCATCTTAATCCATAATCTTCCAAGGGCCGCGCTGCTGCCGTGGGTTCAATGTTTCACAAGAAACTTTGTAGTAGGGGCACACACTTTCAAAATGGCCGAACTTAAAATTCCAAACTTCTTCTTGGTCACCGAAGTGTTGCGACCCATCTTACGAGCTCCTAATTTAGAAGTTCTCTAAAGATATTTACATGGGGGCTTAGTTATATACCTGGCCTGCTCACAGCGCGAGCTGCTCGTCTCTCGCTTTACAAAGGTAGTTGACGAGAGTAGCGTTTGGCGCGCGAGGGAAAGTTGGTGCTTTGTCAGATCCTCCTTTATTCCAATTAAGTCTACACAATTTTCCACCTGCCATGGTAAAGACGGGACACACATCTAGTGGAATATTTTTGTGCTTTATCACAATTTAGTCGGGTCACACACAAAGTGAAATAAAATTTTGCTTTATAACAATTTCGTCTAATCATTATTCCAAGGAAAAACCGAGTCACACATCAAGTCAAACAAAATTGTGTATTGATGTACATACAAATTTGTTTTTCACAATAGCATGTAAAAATTTTAATATTTGTGTTTTGAGACGTGAAAAATGTAAAACTAACTCACTTGCCGAAATTTGAAAATTCATAAAAAATAAATTATCATGAGTTATCTCAAGAAACCTTTAAATTCACGCTAAGATATGTTTTGGGAATTTTTAAAACTTAGAAAAATGACATTTTTTCATATTTTAAGATTTTTAGCAGTCTACGATATTCTAAATCTAAATTTTGCTACGCGTAACTTAAAAATAGGTAAGAAACTAACTTTCATTCAACCTCATTAAGTTTCCTGTAAATGTTTTCGATAATTTCCATTTGTATGTCCCAAAAATAGTAAAATTGTATCTTTGAGATGCCATGGTGTAAAAACTAAGGACTATGTATCTGTATATATATATATATATATATATATGTGTGTGTGTGTGTGTGTTTGTATGTGGCGTGTGTGAGAGAGATAGAGAGAGAGGAGAACTGGCAATAAATGTCAACATGATGTACGGTATTTCTTACTAATGTAAAATTATTACCGGCTCTTCACATGAAACTGAGCTCTTGTGAAAAGCCTGCCTGCATCTTCGATATGCATTATTCCTCTGCTTGCAATATTAACACTGCCACGCACCTGGTATTTCTGTTTCTGCGTTTGTCAAATTAAAGTGTGAAATTTTTAGAAAAGTAAATAATTTACAAATTTGCTAATTC
This sequence comes from Clitarchus hookeri, assembly GCA_002778355.1. Lineage (NCBI taxonomy): Eukaryota > Metazoa > Arthropoda > Insecta > Phasmatodea > Phasmatidae > Clitarchus > Clitarchus hookeri. The sequence continues at coordinate 179,086 of NQII01003865.1, read as the reverse complement.
TTACACTTGTATGCGTTAAAAAAAACAGAAAGCAAGAGAAATCATTTCAGTTTTCACAAATGTTTTACCTGACATTTTTATTTGAACGTTAAGATACGAAATTACTTTTGTTCCATGGTTGCCAACTTTACAGGGCGCATTCCACTCAGTGCGCCCGTTAAATCGCATACAAGCGACATGTCTCAAAGGTCGATATGAAAAATGCTAACTTTATCGTGAACAGCCTTTTTAGTTTTGGTGACCAAATCTTTAACCCCACACCCCAGTTAGGTCGTCTGATCACAATGTTTTTTCACATCTATAAGGAACATTTAATATTAAACAGACTAGTTATTGCCAGCAGATCTATTTTAATTCTGAAAATGTTCTAAAATTGTAAGCATGAATGTTTAATTTCCTTTACCGCAAACTCATCGAAATTTTAATATAAATAGCACTTTTGATATTTAATGTCATTCCTGAAAATCCGAATAAATTAAATGATGGCAGTGATTGTGTGTTGGCAACTTAACAGTGGTTAAAAGCTGTTCATGATAAACTGAGCACTTTTGAAAGCCCCGCTTAAGATATACTTGTGTGCGTTTGTGTATTCTTCCGCCACATGTAAAATTAACTTTGTCGTGGGCCTGAACACCTTCGGACAAGTTAAACTGTAAAATTTTAAGAAAGTAAATATTTTACAAAGATACTTATTTTTAAGCCTATAAAGAATTGAAAAACCTGAAAGCAAAGAAAATAGTTCCAGTACTCACAAATATTTACCTATTACTTTTAATTGAGTGTTAAGACGTGAAACTTCTTTCCTCTCCGTCGTAGGTTACTTTACTGGCCGCGTGTCTGTAAGTGCGTCGTTCAAGCATCTGCAGGTAGGAGCTGTGACACTTTCCCAAGGTTGACTTCAAAAGTCAACCTTGGGAAAGTTTCACTGATTTTAAGAAGTGCTCATTTTACCGGGAACAGTTTACAGTCTCCTAGTCTGTCATATGCACGAGAGGGCCTTAAAAAGTTACAATCTCCTTACATTTTATTAGAAACTCGCAGTATTTTTAGTCCTCGTTTGAAATCCCAGAGTACTCTCAGTGGCTTAGTTTCCCATCCACCCGAAGGGTTAATGAGACGCTCTTCTCTGAAAGTTTCAGCTCCGTGCAAATGTTGTAAAGTTAATCGCGAAGAATCAAGTTGTCGCGAGTTTCCCGGCGGGCTTGAGCTCTTTCACGTGCAGCTCTTCCACAACGATGGCAGGTGAGTTCCCAAGTGCGAACAGCACGTCAGATGTTCCTTCTCTGTGAGTCTCAACTTGTGAGGGAGTGCCACGAGAATGCAGACACAGTCTGCACGAATTAACGTATAATCTACGAAAGAGAGAAAATGTGGTGTTTGTAAACAAAAACTTCATAGTAAAGAAGCAAATTAAACTTTGAGTACAGATATACATGTAATGTACCACTGACATGTAACGGTGTATTTAAGTTAACCAATGTAATACAATTTATTGTGACCTTAACAGAAAACCCAAGCAATCTCGATAACTGTGTTAAATGGATAAATAAACTTTCATCCGTAATATATGAGTTAATGTTAACTAACTTTAAACGATAACATAGTTTTTAATGTGAAAATTAAAAATTATTTAGCAAGTTTGTTAATTTACAGTGACATAATAATTAGCTACATACATTACTTGCTCTAATATTCCATATGCATATGTAATGATGCGTCAAATATACATATGCGCATTTAAATGTGGCAGTAAGCAAGCCTTTCGTTATACTACACAAAATAACCAAGGTTCATCATTTTACGAAATTTAAATGAAATAAAGCATTAAATATGTTATTGTTAAAAAAACTATATGTAACGTTTTAACACGTAAATTTGTAGTAGAATTAATAAGCTTGTGTGAAATTATGTTCTGATGAATTCTTCGCAACAAGAACATATTGTCCTACTATTTCACTTCAAAGGTAATCATGGAACAAGTTGGTCCTTATAATTGGGAAAGTTAATTGTATATACAAACAATAAGTTACGGATATAATTAATGAATCCACTTTCTTCAACATGTGGACAGTTACTTTTTAAATAAATTCTCAAAAGCTGAGTTGGTAGGTAGGACTGAACTTATCTTTGAAAGCAATAACATTAGGAATGATACCTGCAACCTCTACAACTGTAGTGAGACAATTACAAATACACACGCGTTGTATCCAGGACTCGAACCCAGACAATCTCTTACAATAAGTCTACAGCATTACGGAAGACGNTTGGCGTGCACTCTACAGCATTACGGAAGACGGATACGGAGTATCAACTTCGGATTTAAACAGTCTAATGTTTCGAATGATAGGTTTTTATAACCTAAAATATTTACATTGCCATCATTTTGAAGACAGACATTTAGCCACTAAAAACATGTAAGTTTACATGGCTTATCAAAGCGCTAATTGTGTGAAGAATTTGGTGGAAATCGTTTGCTTGGTCCCTGACATATGACATTAAAACACCTTATTTCCTTAAATGTTATCTTTTCAAAATTCCAAAAAAAAGGCTCTATATAAGATGCTTCTAATGTGTACTATCTGTATACAAATTTTGTTGAATTCAGTAAATTTTTTTAATCGTGTGGCAAACTTACCTCAATTATTTATGAAGCCGCCGTTGTGACCACTGTTGTCTAACCCATTTAAATCATGACATTTTACATGGCGTTCTGTAGTATTTATGTTGTGCACAATTTTGTACAAATAAGTTGAAACGTTCCACTGTAACAATTGGTGGGATTCGGATTATTGGTCCTCGAGATATTGCGTTAAATTTCCATAACTTTTACATTGTGACTTGTATAAATGGAGTAGAAAGAAGTCGTGTAGTAGCACATTCGAATATTGTATACTGCCAATATACAAACCTATGTTAAAATATATTACATAGTTTCGTAGATATGGCACACAAAAATAAAATTATTTTATAACTAACATTCTGAAAATAAATGTGTCATACTTAACAAATCCATACATCAGTATGACCTACCACAGATAAACTACGCCAAATTTTGTAAGAATTTGTTTATTGTTTCCCGAGACATGATATAAAAACAATATTGTTATTGGTGAAGCTGTCATAAAAAATGGCAGAGAAATGAAGATCTGCATAGACATATTTATGTTATTAGGTGCTGTTAGCATACAAAGTTAATTTGGAATATGTTTTGTTAATTCATTTACTGAGCTAAAATATTTACATAGCTACCATGTTTAAAAAAAAAGTGCCTGATCTACTTTATCAAACTTGTTTACACCACCTGCTGCAGTAATATTTGTTTGTCAAATTTGGTAGGAATCTGTCAATTACTTCCTAGATCCGACATAAAAATCTTAATTTATTCGCGTGGCGATATCTTAACAAATGGAGGAGAAAAGATGCTCTATGTAGATAGAGTTGATATTTGCAATATCTACAGCCAGCATACATACTCAAGTAGGAATTAATTACACGGTTTCGACGATATAGTATTCTTAGCCAAAAACGGCAAAATTGCCTCCATTTTGTAATTAAGTGTCTAACATGCTTAAAAAAATACCACTAAACAATCTATATCAGTATTAATTGTTTACCAAATTTGGTGGGAATCGGTAAAATTTTTACTGAGAAATGACGTAATATCTTTATTTATTCGTATGGCGTTATCTTAAAAAATGGCCAACAACGGTGGTTATGTGTTGGTATTTATGACCCATATAATATGTACTTTCAGTATACAAAATGTGGTCAAATTAAGTTAAACAGTATTGTAGATATTCCAAAGAAATCAAATATATTTGGATGGCAGCAATTTTGAAATAAGTGCAAATTAGGTGAGAATTGGTTTAATAGTTTTCGAGATATAATTTTAATGATTTATTTCTTCACTTGGTGCTATTTTACAGAAAAGTGGACGAACAAAAATATCCATCTCAAAATTTAATGCCCTTTGCGTACTGTCAGCTTACAAAATTTGGTTTAAATCGGTTGAATGGCTCCCCATATGATATATGAACCCAAATTTTAAGATGACCGCCATTTAGAAAGTAAGTGCCCGGCATGGTCGAAAACTACTAAAGTCAGGTGTCCTTACTAAGGGTTATATGTTTACCAAGTTTGGTGGAACTCGATTGACGCATTCAGAAATTGAAAGAGGGGGACTCTCACACGTACACACACACAACAGGCACACAGACAGAAAAGTGATCCTTTCTTTCCTTCGGAAAGTAGGCTAACAACATAGTGTCTTGTGGCGAGTTTATATCCATAGAATAAATTACAAGCCTGTTGGTATTCGAGATACTTTTAATTGTTCATTAATTGCAAGGTACACTTTAAATATTACTGAAGGAGACTTCGAATGCTCTGCCAATGTATTAATTTCGAAAATTTTGAGTTGAAGAAATAAGTGATTCTCGGGTAGATATATACAAATTTGTTTAAGTTGGAGCTCTTCCGATCGTATAACATAATCAACTATTGGTTTTGGAAAACAACTAGTTAACCACGTGGTGCTATTGTAACTAAAGATCATAATTTGTATTTCCACGGGGGTGTCCCGCCCAAGGGATAATCTGGTAAGAAAACACTTTTAAATTGAAACAGTGTACTGTAAACTTTGACTGTAGGGATTGCATTGGTGAACTTAGCACAACATGCCGTGCTAGAATCGCTGCAAAACTAACTGACTCTTGCCGCGACCGAAGCTCAAATCTGTAACGGCGATGCACTCTGATTCCCATTGCATTTTCCAATCCTCCAGTTCATTGCCCTTTCCTACGGCATTTGGGACAATATTGCTATCATAATTCTCAGCGGTAAGTTGAGTTGAGAGATCTGGGCAGCTCTTAACAACGAGGCCTTGAGAGCAGGATAAGAATTTCACTGGTATAAATCAGTTATTTTAATTCAAAGTGCCGTTTGTAGCCGTGATATGCCCACTTGCACGCCATTATAATAGTGAAAACAAAATTTTAAACAAGTGCTTTTCTAAAGAGCACAAAAACTTTTTTGAAACACTTCTTTTAGAAAATACATTCTCATAAGCGTAGTATGACATATCAGTGATCAGTATATCCATGCTTTTATTGAGCTCAATTATATTAACAGAATTATGGCTGTAATTAAAGTTAAGTAATTATCAGAAAACATAACAAGCACTTTTCTTATTACAAGATATACAGTTCTTAACCGTAATGTTTTTAATTAAGTTTAATATTTGTTATAACATCATAAACACCATTTATATCATTAATCTTTCATACAGCATGTTTCACAAAACGGTTTCACGTTATTGATTTAATTCTCGATTCGATGTGCCGTAGATGCTCAGCGACCCAGTTCCTCTCGGCTGCGAGTTCTCTCTCGTTGCCAAGCAACCTCTCCGATCACAGCGATCTTTCATAATTAGCTCCTTTTGCCGTCGGAAACGTTACGTAAAACGATAAAGTGCTTTAGTCACGATTGATTTCCTCACTCCAGAAAAAAAAACTTAACGTTCGATGACGCTCGGTACTCCGAGTTTCTCCTGTGAAGTCCGATCCTCAAATGCTTTCGACGTATCGAATTTGTGCAATTCGCGATTGAATTACTGGCGCTAACAGGGTCTTTGACATAGCAACCAATCAAATAAGGAAAACTGTAATATGAAATTAAACCCCACTGTCACACTTGTGCAATCACAAATTATGTCATATCTACAGCAACCTGGAGAAAAACAATGAATTATAACGACTCATTTCATAAGTGCAACAAGCCACCAAGTCCATGCGAATTATCAGTGACACTTCGATTGATTTAGAAAATAAATAAAAAAATAGAAATATATACAAGTGTTTTTGCAAAACAAGGTACGGTCTGACAAACTTAATAACGTATTGTGTTCGAAGTCTAGAAATGTATCTACACACTTAACGATATTTCATTACCAAGTCTCTACAGGTTGTTAGTGTGTAATAATTAATTTTTGAAAACCCTATGTAAGATCTGGTTGTCTGTTTTGTCCTCGGCTGTATTAAACTTAACACTGTCACGGATATGATAAGTTTTATTCATGCTTCACCAAAGTGACTCTGCTTAAATNTTTGAAAACCCTATGTAAGATCTGGTTGTCTGTTTTGTCCTCCGGCTGTATTAAACTTAACACTGTCACGGATATGATAAGTTTTATTCATGCTTCACCAAAGTGACTCTGCTTAAATGTCTGGAACTCATAGCCGTTTTACACTCAATAAACAGAAAGACGAAATTAAAAAATAACCTTATGAAAGATTGAAAGGATGTGTTTTGGTTTTGTGAAATATCAATTAAAATTTTCGAAAATACGAAAATGTTTGAAATATAATATCTACCACGTTTTTTTTAGGCGTAAACACGATCATTTTAACTTCAAATGTTAATGCTTACAAATATAAAAAAACGCACCTCTGCACTAGTTTTGTCTTCAGCATAAGTTGTTTTTTTTTTTTTAATTACAGGGGAGGTGGGGCGGTATCGGTGAAACACGAACAACACTCTGTTGACTTGTTGTACGGCATAAACGTATGGTTTTTGTGACTTTGTAAGGAACTATCCTTCACGTCATTGTGATTTCATGGATAATAATTTTCAGCGGCAGACTAATGCGTTAACGTTTTCCAATTTTTTATATATATACCAAAAAGTTATAAATTAAAAATTTATATATTTTGTTTTGTACGTTTTTTGAAAAATAGCATTGCTTCATTTCAGATTTTGTTTCAGAATATTAATTTATCACACATTGAAAAATTATAAATATTAATTTAAGATTCTCCAACGTTTTAAAGAAGATACATCACACACAGAAATGTCTACATGTGGTTGGCGATTATGTTGGTACCTCCTTCTGACGTCACTAGCAGCACTGCAGTGGCTAAGGGTTTATTCTCCCACCCCTGCCCCGCCTCCGGAGTGTTTTTATGGACCATATAAAGCTTCTCCTGCGTTTTATAAAGCTTAACCCGTGCAATGCCTTTCTAATAAACTTTATTTTACGATAATTTCAACTATTAAAATGACGTATAAAGCAAGACTGGACTTCAAAAATGCTCAAAGTGAACAAAATTAAATGCATATCGAGCCGGACTTGGTACAAACAAATGACCTTTGTTATCGCAGTTTATTTCCGGCATGTTAAGCATGGGAGCAAATTTCGTAATTTTGGTGTTTCAACGACGTTTTCAAAAACATGACCTGATCTTCATTCTTATAATTTCAGCCACAAAATTCATCAATAAACATTCCCCTCACTGAACTACAATAATTTCTAAAAAATTATAAGTTTTCCATTTGTCAGAATTATGTGAAAAAATTCAGGTATGTAAAATTCACTGTACTATTTTTAACACCGTTGTAATATTCCGTGTCTATGATCTCATTGAAAAAAAACGGTAAGTTATTAAATTTGTATGCACTTCTCGTATAACGTCATTTTTATTAGCAAATAGCGTCGAAAACCATTCTGATTGTTGGATGAAAAATTCAATTCAGAAAAATAAATAACATGTACAAAATGAAAATCTTTGAAGGAAATTGAAACATTCCTTTCCTTCAAAGGTAAAATGGCCGCCGTTGTGACGTCGAAGTGACGTTTGACAACGTTCATGGAATTGAATTCAATAAAAATTAAATGTAATTCGAAGAAAAATGTGATCTTGTGAACCGGCCTTTACAAGACAGCATGCTACNGTGCCTGCAGCTGGTTGTGGAAGCATAGACCGTGTTACGCGACAAGACAGCATGCTACTGCAGCTGGTTGTGGAAGCATAGACCGTGTTACGCGACAAGACAGCATGCTACTGCAGCTGGTTGTGGAAGCATAGACCGTGTTACGCGACAAGACAGCATGCTACTGCAGCTGGTTGTGGAAGCATAGACCGTGTTACGCGAGCAGAGCTAGACTAGCCACCATGCGCCTCGTTTACAGAACCACAAACACGAATGCAAGGCAAGCAGTGGGAATGTACCAGCTGCGCATTCCAGCGCGTCGTCGATCATCCTGCGAGACAGGTGTACGGCTCCATCAGAGACCGCGGGATGAAGNCGTTGTGGAAGCATAGACCGTGTTACGCGACAAGACAGCATGCTACTGCAGCTCGTTGTGGAAGCATAGACCGTGTTACGCGACAAGACAGCATGCTACTGCAGCTGGTTGTGGAAGCATAGACCGTGTTACGCGACAAGACAGCATGCTACTGCAGCTGGTTGTGGAAGCATAGACCGTGTTACGCGACAAGACAGCATGCTACTGCAGCTGGTTGTGGAAGCATAGACCGTGTTACGCGAGCAGAGCTAGACTAGCCACCATGCGCCTCGTTTACAGAACCACAAACACGAATGCAAGGCAAGCAGTGGGAATGTACCAGCTGCGCATTCCAGCGCGTCGTCGATCATCCTGCGAGACAGGTGTACGGCTCCATCAGAGACCGCGGGATGAAGTGCCAGCGACAGCGACGAGGCTGAATGCTGGAGCACCACGGACCAGGTGTACGGCTCCATCAGAGACCGCGGGATGAAGTGCCAGCGACAGCGACGAGGCTGAATGCTGGAGCACCACGGACAAGGTGAACAGTGGCATTTGATGAGGACGTGCTTCGCCGTGGGCGGCAGGAACCATCCTTGAGTTCACAGGCTGTGGACAATGCTGTGGGTGTTGGCCGTTCAACGATCGTGCGAGCTCTACACGAAGACCGAATGCAGCCCTACCACAAAATGAAGGTCGATGTTCTTAGCGAACGTGAGTGCATGCTGTATGTTCCTTTCTGTGAATGGTTCCTCCAAGAAAATAACGTGCAGCTAAAATTTGCATCGACCATGCTCTCCACAGACGAGGCACATTAAACCAGGGATGGCATCTTCAACAGGAGGAACAGCCAAGTGTGGGCGCATGCTAATTCCCACCACACGAATCCCATGGGCAAACGATTGCGCTGAAGTATCAACAATCACTTGCTGGGTCTTTTGACCGCCTCCATAGAGTCGTAGACTAAAGATGAGGTAGACTGATCTCGCTGGCTGCGCACAACCAATCTCCATTGAACTGCTTTTCTGCCAACACGTCTAGCATAAACGTCATGGATTAGATTTGAGGTGATAGCACTGATTTATAAATAAGTACATTTACATTTGGATATACTTCCTCCAATAAATTTTAATTCAGTTTGATTAAATTCAATTTGATAAAAGCAATTTATTGATATGAAACGCTTGAAATATAAAAACTTAATTATATATATAAAAAAATGTTTATAACTGTTAGCCATGTAACTTTGACAACTGTGTTCCTTTGGGGTAGGGCAATGTTGTGTACATGCGCAGAAGACGAATAATGGGTCTACTCTATCTTTAGTCCACGGATGGAGCCTACTACCCGACATTTCTGCAATAGGTACTGCCGGAGTTGTTGGAAAAATTACTACTTGCCAAATTTATGCACGAGTCCAGGTCAACCTGTCCCGCTGTTGCCATTTGTGAGTTGAAGTTGGGGAACGGCAATTCGCGCAGTTGTTGTAAATAATTGCATATGCTATTAATGAAAAGTGCTACATCAACACGTGTCATGCTTTCATTCTATCAGAACTCTGTTCCTTGTTCCCTACGCTTCTCCCGTCTCAAAGTAACCGTTACTTACATCCATACAGTGCGGTGCGGGTGAATGATATGTTGCTTGCCCTGAGGGACATATTGTGCCTTCGAAATTTAATTTATGTTGGTTTTAAATTTTGAAATGATTTAACGGAATATATCAGTACTGTAATGCATTTTTTATACTTTTAGGACGGAGAAAAAAAAATATAAGGGTGCCCGTAAATATGTATGCATATATAACAAAGGGTTCTACCTCCTTAAATCTCCTTAGTGTCCTTCGACATCGCTGCAGTGAAAATTAAGTTTTAATACCTCGTTTGTCTCTTAGCGAGGAAATCATGTTGAAGTGATTGGTGGGCTGGGAGACATCGACAATAGCAAATTAGAGACGATACCATTTCGTGAGCCTCGTGTAGTCATTGTTGGCCCGGGTGGAGAGCATGAAGGAAGGGCAGAATGCAAGTGCATGAAGTAGGGAACAAGTTGGCNGATACCATTTCGTGAGCCTCGTGTAGTCATTGTTGGCCCGGGTGGAGAGCATGAAGGAAGGGCAGAATGCAAGTGCATGAAGTAGGGAACAAGTTGGCCGTCGATACTGATGGCCAAAATGGCCGCCATCAGTACTGGGACTGGTAGGGGCATGACCCTTTCGACAGCCTTGTGCAACCAATCAGCGCCAAGTAGAGACAACTAGTAGGAAGGAATGCTAGAGCATAAAGTAGAGACACTTGGTTGGAATGCGAGAGTATGCAGTATCAAAATCTGGTAGGAATGCAAGATCATGAACCACTAGGGTGTCAAGTGAAAGGAGACCGGATGGAATGTGTGAAAACCGATATGAAATTATAGAGCATGATGAGAGAAGTTGCATGATGGTGTTATGGTCTCGAACATTCTGCAAGTAAAATGGATGGTGCTGGCATGGATTGGTAGAGCATGATCTTACTTTGTGTTCTTGCATTCCGAGCGAGGACCCCCATCGCAAGGAGTGCAAGAGCATGAAATAGGGAACAAGATGGCCGTTGGTACTGGCTGACAAAATTNGGAGGACCCCCATCGCAAGGAGTGCAAGAGCATGAAATAGGGAACAAGATGGCCGTTGGTACTGGCTGACAAAATTACCTCCGTCGGGACGGAATGCAATAGCAGGAGGTTTTACTCGTAACGTCATCAAATATGGCCGCCGCTTGTCCTGAATCCCGACGCCCCAGCCCCTGCAACATAATCGGCCATTTCTATCGACTTACTTCAGGCATTCTGGTCTTACACACGTCTGCAGTATGTCTTCCAGCAATCTTTGTGATAATGAATATTCAACACAGCAACTTTCAGTAACCCTTCATTATTGACAAAGAATGTAATTAGAGCTTGTGGTCTATTCTTGGCTTGCACAACTTCAACTAGTTTCAAGAAAGTTCCCCAAGCTCCCAGTGTTTCCAGTCTGTTACATCTCCCGTATTCTTCCTTCCGACGTTTCTGTGCAAATAATGCCAGCTGAATGAGTAGAACCTACGTAGCTGCTTATCGCACATGGTTCTTATATCTGGGGAGTAAGAATTCCATCAAATTCTCCATATTTGCTTCAAGGACATATTTCGTATAGTTATTCTACGCTTTTATTAAATTATGGCCGACAATCTCAAACTTGCAGAGTTTGTGAATGTCACTGAACAGAGCATTTACTTGTCTATTTTCGTAGGTACCATCATAGTTCATCCCCAAAGCTTTCCTTTTTTTGCTCTCTCTCTGAAAGTTTGTTCCAGATGTTCTGTTTTAATTGTTGTAGTGGCTTCTAATTGGACGTTGTTGATTGCTCACATACCACACATCTAGCNTCCAGATGTTCTGTTTTAATTGTTGTAGTGGCTTCTAATTGGACGTTGTTGATTGCTCACATACCACACATCTAGCGTTTTAATTTTCTTTGCGGTAGGTGTTGGTGGCGATGATACCAACAAAACTTGCCTCATTGTTGGTTTTAATTAATCGGTAATTTCCATCCTCCTCCTCTATGCTATTCAGTTAATGAAACAATGAAGAAATTGGTATACAAACTAAATAATAACAACTCGCAGTTTAATGGGGTACAACCATAACCAAGCACAACACACGGAATTCAATGCTTAAGCCACCAAAACGCCAAAAATTACAAAAATTGCTTCGATCTTAATTTTTATCCTTAACATTTCAAGAAGAGACTCTGCTCATAAAAAGTGAGTGAAAAGAATATGGCGGCTCTTACCAGCAAGGTCTTGAGAGCCAGTGAGGGTGATTGAGGTTAGTATGGAGGAGCGCCGGAATGAAAGGTTGGGAGAAACGGGAGAACCCGAGAAAACCCCCAAATAGAGGCATCGTCAAGCAAGATTCCCACATACGAAAATCCGGGGGTGAACCAGCCGGGGATTGAGCCCGGCTCACCTTGGTGGGAGGCTAACCGATCAGCCACCGCGGCCCCAGCACTCATAAAATGATTCCACCTACAACACGTGTGGCCTTCGATTTTCCCACCGACTATTGAATTACACATTACATAACGATTGGCAGTTACAAACCTCGCCTGCAGGTTCCATCGCGGAAGTTGCAAGTGTCTGCAGTGTACATGTTCATAGGTTGTGACGACTCCTCTTCACGGAAGAAGGCGGTGGGTGGGTGAGGTAATGGAGGCTATCAGCCCAGAGCTGGTGGAATCGTCTCTAGCCGCGGACAGCACACATCAGCGGCGGATAAGCTATACGGCCGGCCCTCGGCNAAATAGAGGCATCGTCAAGCAAGATTCCCACATACGAAAATCCGGGGGTGAACCAGCCGGGGATTGAGCCCGGCTCGCCTTGGTGGGAGGCTAACCGCTCAGCCACCGCGGCCCCAGCACTCATAAAATGATTCCACCTACAACACGCGTGGCCTTCGATTTTCCCACCGACTATTGAATTACACATTACATAACGATTGGCAGTTACAAACCTCGCCTGCAGGTTCCATCGCGAAAGTTGCAAGTGTCTGCAGTGTACAGTTTCATAGGCTGTGACGACTCCTCTTGACGGAAGAAGGCGGTGGGCGGGTGAGGTAATGGAGGCTATCAGCACAGAGCTGGTGGAATCGTCTCTAGCCGCGGACAGCACACATCAGCGGCGGATAAGCTATACGGCCGGCCCTCGGCNACAGAGCTGGTGGAATCGTCTCTAGCCGCGGACAGCACACATCAGCGGCGGATAAGCTATACGGCCGGCCCTCGGCTACAGTTGACAGCCGGCAATACATCTTCGTCACGTCGGAAAGCGCCTCTGGCCTGTCAATGGACCCCGCCCTGCCTGCTCGCTGAAGGGTCTAGCTGGATCAGGGGTGTCCAACCGGCGCCCCTGCATGCGGCCCGCCCTTTCTTCTTGTTGAGAAATTTCAGAGCGAAGCTGTCTCGCTTTATTTAAACGTATTCTTAAACGGGGGATTGAAGCAAACATTTCAAAGCGATTCAATTAAATACTAATTTTAAAATTGAGCTATTATTAAAATACGTTGTAAGTTCACAGTAAATAAAAACATCCACTTCGGATGAGTATGTTAAAATAACTCAAAGTTATACAATTACAAAACCATTTGTCATTGTTCATTTGTAGACCCGTGTTTCTCACCTTGCACGTTGCCGAAGACTGATTATCTAGGTGGACTACGGCGGTCGACACGTCAACATCTTCGTCCCCTCCTCAGGAACATCTTCACTGGTCGGAGTCGCGGTGAGAACAGACAACCCTCGAGTTATTTCTCTGGCCTGTATCCGAGCACCATCGTGCCATCGCACCCTGGTCCTTGATCCCGTGGAGGAGACTTCTGCTGCCAGGTTTGGGCAATATCGTCCGGATTACTGAAACTGCTGCCCGCTGGCCTGGATTAGCTTATATGTTTAATAGCGCATTCAGGCTGGCCGTCCAAGTAAGCTCCACCCATGCCATCACAATTATGTCACGAAGTCAGCAGGCTTATTTGTGATTTACACACTTCAAAAAAAGCTTTGCACCAACGATAAATAGTTACACAAAAAACTATGTTCACTAGGAGAGTCGGTGCATTACAAAAATACATTAGTTAATTCTGGCATTGTACTCTTTTGAGGCAGTGCATATGTTTTCCCCGTGAATATAAAGAAAGATTAATTCTTTGAGATAACATTATTATTAAAATGATATATTTACAGTAAAACCCCTGTTAACCAAACTTGAAGGAAAACTATTTTTTTTATAGAGGGGTTCTTTATAGAGTGGTGATTTAAAATCCGTTTTTTTATGCAGACAATTCGTAATCTAATTGCCGCACAAATATAATATTATAGGTTTTTTTTGTATTTTCTATAAAAAGGATAATTACAGAATCTCTTATGGCAAAAAATCATAGTCCACTGGAAGTGAGACAATTATGACCTTTTCTACAGTACCTAAAATAACATCCTGGGTCTAGTATATTTTCTTTTTCTCTGAAATATTTGAAGAGTAAAGGTTTTTTTTACATTTTTAAATACAATTTTGTAAAAATAGTAAATAGTAAATAGTATATAATAGGAAATAAAACACAATTAGACTTTTTAGCATTCGTTATAAACAGGGTTTGTTTCGAACTGGGAAAAACAATGTGTTATAAAGAGTAGAAGATGCCTTGTGTTGTATACAGTTATGACCACACCGAACACAAATTTTATTATAGAGAGGTTTTTGCTGTGAAGAAGTTCACTAATATAGAGGTTTAACTGTTTCTAATATGATGAAATACTGTGTTGCATAAATAACAATACTGTATCAGGGGTATTACTACCATATGGACTGATACACGGAGTGTGAACAACAATATACTACCACATGGACTGGTACACCATGTGTGGGCAACAACATACTACAGAATGGACTGGTATACCGCATGTGGGCAACAAAATACTACCACATGGACTGGTACACTACATGTGGGCATCAACATACTGCCACATGGCCTGGTACACCATCTGTAGGCAATAACATACTACGAATTGGACTGGTACATCGAGTGTGGGCAAGAACATTATACCACAAGGACTGGTACACCGAGTGTTGGTAACAACATACTCCCCCATGGACAGGTACACCAACTGTGGGGAACGACATAATATTACTATATTGACTGGTGCACTGAGTGTGGGCAACAACATACTACCAAATTGACTGGTACACCAAGTATGGGCTATAATGTACAATCACATTGACTGGTACACCAAGTGTGTGCAACATCATAATACCACATGGACTTATACACGGAGTGTGGGCAACAACATGAAATGGGGTATATGGAATTATAAATGCTATGTATTTTTATATATGTATTTGCGGTTATTATGATTTTCACGCTTGCAACAACCGGAAAAGTCCACAATACATACCGAAATTAAGGNTATATGTATTTGCGGTTATTATGATTTTCACGCTTGCAACAACCGGAAAAGTCCACAATACATACCGAAATTAAGGTTTTTTTTTTAGTAATACACAATATGTTTGGCTCAACCAAATAAAATGCTTGTAAAGGGTCCATTAAATATTTTGGTGTTCATATTTGGTTTTCACACACGTTAATGAATTGGTTTGTTCAGCATAATTTTTTTATGAATATACACGCAGTAAACAAATCGGTTGTCGAAAATAAACACCAACAGCACGACAATGTTACTAAACAGGGAATTTTGACCGAACGCTGTGTCTTATACACCTCGTCTAGCATGTTTACTGATGGAGGTGAGATGTTTAGAAAATATAATTACTAACATATGACATATTCGTAAATTAACGATTATGTGATTTACAACTTTACTTCGTGTTTCATGCTTGCGATTGTTGCATTGGGATTGTTTATAACATCGTGCCACTATAAAGCACTAATAAATAATGTTACAATCCTAACTGACACGAAAATTACATAAAAACTTTAGTACTATAGTTTCGGACGAAGGCAATCAAATTACACGATTTCCTATATTCAACCAAATAAAGGCCAATTCTGCACCAAGCCGACACTGTTGCTACAGCAAATTCGGTAATAATGACATCGAATATTTCCGGGCAATTAAGTACTATGTTCACTTCAAAAGAAATATTTATTTTACTCTACCCTGATATTTATTATGTTACAGTAAACAAATCAGTAGAATACAAATATATGTTCCGGCTAAAAGTGTTTTAAACGGTGCACAGAGGGCATGGAGCACAGGCGCCGGTCCGCCACCATGTTGTGACCTCGGGCGACGATCGCCTTTGATCTGAGTGATTATGACCTTGACCCTGTGCCCATGATATTGACCTTGAAATTACGTTAAAATGAAATGTTAAGAGAAAAAAACACAAATTCACAAAAATTATAGTAAAATTCGGGGGAAATAACGTTATTTAACCCGACCATCTTGGATATCTGCATCCTTGATTCCAGGTGAACTCTAAAACAAAACATATGTTAAATCATAAAAAATCTTAAAACAGGCAAAAATACAAAATGAACGTGATCGCCGTTATCTGCAACCTTGATCTTGACACAATGTGACCTTGAAGACAAAAACAAAATAAAATCACAACAATTGTAGAAATCCCAAAAATCAAAGGAGAAATTAAATTATAAAACCTGCCCACCATCTTGGATATCTGCAACCTTTACTTTGACACCANTCAAAAATCAAAGGAGAAATTAAATTATAAAACCTGCCCACCATCTTGGATATCTGCAACCTTTACTTTGACACCAGGGGAACTCGAATTAAAAAAAATTACAAAAACCAAAGGAAAGTTTCAAAAAATATAAAAATTTATAAAAATTTGGGATTGAAGAATATTTGATAAATATTATATATATTTTTTTAAACAAAGCAATATAATGATTTAAAGAATTGTAGTACAGGATGTGATTCTCGTAAAGATGGCAGAGCACATATTTTTCCAGCAAAAGACTTACCCTTGCCACAATTTTTTCATTTGTTGCTTAGATAATGGAATATAGTGGCGTGGGTGGAGGTTTGCCAAGTTCTAGCCATTCCCCGCCCTAGATAGCCTTAAACCCGAAAAATTACGAAAAATTACAAAAATCTTAAAAATTAAACTAATCGATGGAGAAATTACACTATTGACGCCGAGTGCCATCTTGGATATCCATTATGTTTTAAATGAAAGGTGAATTATATTAAAAAGGATTTTAATTATAACAATTGTTTCTGTGTTTGGTGGTTGTATAATAAGTTGAATTTTATTACCAAATCCGAAATCTGAGCCATGACACCAGCCGAATTCGAACCAAAAAAAATCAAAAAGCTCTGGGGAAGTTGAAAGCTGAAGACAGCATTCGTATTGAAGATGATAACGATTTTCTCTATGCTCTGATATATCCCCCCAACAAGTATGCTGTGACATATGACCTGAAAAATTTGCAATACGACAATAATTCTCGCTGCATATTTCCCGAAGACCCGAAGAACTTGCTAATAGATTCAGACATTTGATTGACTTGCAAAAAAGGTGCAGATGACTCGTACATTGGTGATACATCTTCAATAATCGATGAACTGAAAGAAAAGGGTAACATAAAATAAGATGATTAGAAACACCCATGATCTGCAAAAATATGGNAATAATCGAT
This sequence comes from Clitarchus hookeri, assembly GCA_002778355.1. Lineage (NCBI taxonomy): Eukaryota > Metazoa > Arthropoda > Insecta > Phasmatodea > Phasmatidae > Clitarchus > Clitarchus hookeri. The sequence goes on along the minus strand of NQII01003865.1, from coordinate 161,833 downwards.
GAACTGAAAGAAAAGGGTAACATAAAATAAGATGATTAGAAACACCCATGATCTGCAAAAATATGGGAAATTCAAAATTTTAGAGTATTCAAAACGTAAAACAAGAAATTTATGTAAACATAATAATGTGTGTTTTATTTCCTGAACTAAACAATGCTTTCCTGCATTACTTTTTATTCAGTGGTGTATAAAATCGATTTTGAGCTGTGTATAAAATCGATTGTGAGCTGTGTATAAAATCGATTGTGAGCTGTGTATAAAATCGATTGTGAGCTGTGTATAAAATCGATTGTGAGCTGTGTATAAAATCGATTTTGAGAGAATGTTTTTGTAACAATTATGCGAGCAAGTGCACGGGACGGTTATGGTTCAATCTGAATCATTATGGTTTCATAGAGACGTTTATTTTGAACCGATTTCTCTTTTAGGTGTCACTTCGAGTTTTTTTNATCTGAATCATTATGGTTTCATAGAGACGTTTATTTTGAACCGATTTCTCTTTTAGGTGTCACTTCGAGTTTTTTTAGAGATTTATTTGTAATGTTTCTCTTATGATGAAATAAAGATTCGAAAGAAAAACTCCAAATACAAAAAAGGATTTAATTATGAGATTTCATTTTGAGTTTCGTTTTGATGTTTTATTTGGAAGTTTCATTTTTTTAAGTTTAGTTTTCAGGTTTCGTTTTTAGGTTTCTGGTTAGAGGTTTCNGATGTTTTATTTGGAAGTTTCATTTTTTTAAGTTTAGTTTTCAGGTTTCGTTTTTAGGTTTCTGGTTAGAGGTTTCGCTTTGATGTTTCTTTTTGAGCTTTCATGATAGTTGCTTTTTTAAAGTTGCGTCTTTAATTTTCTTTATGTGGTTTCATGTTGTGGTTTATTTTCAGGGTTTATTTTTTAGGTATGTGTTTTCGGTATGCTTCCCATCTGGTTTGTTTGTTGGTTTGGTTGGTTGACATGGGTGTTTCATCTTGGTATTTGGTTGGCCAGCTGGTATACTCGTTTGGAAAGATTGATTTAAAAATAAATGGAAAAGATTGAACTGTCAATGCGAAATAATGAAAAATTGAGATCGAATTATAGGTGATTGATTGGAAGGTAACACATAATATCACTCTCATTGGCCTCGTACAGTCGAAGTTTAAAGAGCCGAACCCTAATGANTTGATTGGAAGGTAACACATAATATCACTCTCATTGGCCTCGTACAGTCGAAGTTTAAAGAGCCGAACCCTAATGAACTCTTGAATTGCATCATCGACAACGTAAGCTGTCCTGCTGGAGGTAACGATGGTAGCACCAAAGGCCTACTCGGAATGCTGGTCGCAGCCATTCGATTTAATGAATGCTTCATCTTCTTATCTACACTCCAGGTGCTCACTAGTCAGATCTGATTGTTTACTTTGTTGGGGAAATTTATGTGTAGTTGCGAGAATGCTGTAAAATACCTTGCAGAGTTAAATTAAGANGATTGTTTACTTTGTTGGGGAAATTTATGTGTAGTTGCGAGAATGCTGTAAAATACCTTGCAGAGTTAAATTAAGAAGTCGAACATAAAATAACTTACCAGAGTGAATGCTGAAAACTTCGGAAGCATCAGGGAAGAGAAAGCGATTTGTCACCTCTTACACCATACGAAGAACTGTGATATGGCGCTCCTATGACCCCATTGATTATCTGCAGAGGACGATGTATAACGTGACAAAACCAATTACGAGCGAACAATGTGAAGTTATCGTTACATATCTATCGCAGTCTAGTGGTGGTGGGGGTTGAACTGTGGTGTTTAAACCATTGGTGGTGGACGAGGGGTTTGGGGGTTTGATGTAATGTAANGTGGTGGTGGGGGTTGAACTGTGGTGTTTAAACCATTGGTGGTGGACGAGGGGTTTGGGGGTTTGATGTAATGTAAGGCTAATTAAACGTTTGAGGGAGATAGATAAATGGGTGTGGGTTGGCTAGATAGTGGAACATAGTTGGAGGGGGTGGAAGGTTGCAAACTAAGCAGCCAATGAAACAATGGTGTTGATGATCATTTTTTTGCTGATAGTTATATCGGGAGAATAAACTTTCTGCTATTTAAGGAGAATCGAAACCTGGACCTCCAACATGCAAGTCATTAAATAACAATTTCGTTTTTTTTTTTTCAAAAATTACCACTATGTTTTAAGTGTTATCGAACCCCACATTTTAATGAATTTCAAATTTTTTTAGAACTTTCCCCCAAATTTGTGATTATTTTGGGTTCTAGTTTGAATGGTGTTAAGGTCAAGGTCAAGGTCATAGATCTCAAAGATGAAAGTCGGTTTTTTCCCCGATTTTTAATATATGTTTTATGAACTTTTGAGATGTTCCCTCAATTTTTTATTTTAAGGTCATACCAATGTTAAGNTGATTTTTAATATATGTTTTATGAACTTTTGAGATGTTCCCTCAATTTTTTATTTTAAGGTCATACCAATGTTAAGGTCATATTCGTGGGCACAGGGTCAAGGTCACTCCGATCCAAGTAGGTCGTTGCCCGAGGTCACAACATGGTAGGGGATAGGCTCTGTTTTCTCGTTCCCTGTGTGCCCTGTTTAAATTACTCTATACCCGAACATACAGTTATAGTCTACTCAAAGCGATTATTTGAACGTACTTGTAAAATGTACCGTACATTAAATACATTAAGACAATGCTGGAACAAATATTGACTTGTTTAGACATTCAGATTATGTTTAAATGATTTATAACAGCAGATAATTTCGGTGAATATAATATTGTTCATTGAAAACAATAAATTATGATGCAGAATTATTTGATTTCTGCAACAAAATATTTTCTCGGCGAGGCTTGCTGTACCTTGCAAGAAAACGGTTGGACGCCACTGGGCTGGATGGAACCTGGAATAACGGCCGACGAGGTAGGTTACCACGATGCATAAAGCAGTACTAGATAGGGGGAGGGTAGGTGTACCGGGAAATTGGCATTCAGTCGACACTCCACAGGCCGTGTCAAAGAGGGCGGAAACCTCGCTGCCGCTGGGTATGAGCAACAATACACCCCACACAACCCCCTCTCACTGCTACCCCCCTCATCGATCTACAGCGCGGGGTTTGGCTTAACGATACGTGCGTGTACGAATTACAAACGCTAACTTTTTTAAAATAAATTTTTTGTTCGTGACAGGGACTTTAATTCGCCGCCCAGAAGAATATCACTTTATTTATTTTTATAAGCACATTACTCGCCCCTGGTAACGATAGTCATTTGATAACCGCCATTGTTTACGCCATATCACCACTGCTGTAGGTTCACTAACAAAGTTACTAAAATGTTATTATGAATAAAATATAAATAATACTGTAACGAGCTGTGTAAGTGAGCCCACAATCTGAAATGTTATAAAGAAGATAAAACAACATACGTAAATTGTCGCTTATATCGCGAACTTCAGCCGAACATGGGGCCGCGGTGGTGTAGCAGTCAGACTACTCGCCTCCCACGTGAACTGGGTTTGATTCTCTATGGGGACGCTCCCTGTTTTTCGCATTTGGGAATCGTGCCGGACGATACTACTGGTCACCAGGTTTTCTCGTAGATCTCCCGTTTCTGATGCCCGTGCATTCCAGCGCTGCTCCATTCTCACCTGGTTTCACCCTCATAGGCTCTCAAAACCTCGACTTCAAGGCTCGGCTTTATCGCTTTTGCAGTAATTGTCAGTTTTCACGTGAAAAGTTTTGTTTGTAATAATTACTGACAATGTAAGATTATACAAAATTTACATTTTACGTGTTGTTTAATATTTTTGTGCGTAATTTTATTTGTGTGGTATCGGCTTGTTGTAAAATATCAGGAACATATTAATATTTAATCAATAAGTTCCTGCTTTTACGCAAGAAGGAAATAACCACAGTGAAATTTAGATAGAAGAGTATTAAACGACTAGTGAATCGTGAATTTTTTATAATCAAATATTTTCAATAATACTTCTGAAACTGAAATTAAAACACGACAACGAGGAATTTCTGTGTAATAGGCGAAGCCAAGTCTTTGGTGAGTGATAATGTTTGGGCGGCTCTTAACAGCGAGGTCTTGAGAGCCGATGAGTGTGGGGCAGCGCCGGAATCAAAGGTTGTGGGAAACGGGAGATCCCCGAGAAAACCCGCGACCAGCTGCATAATCGGGCACGATTCCCACTTGCAAAAATCCAGTAGTAGCCCGGCCGGGGGTTGAACCCGGTTCGCCCTTGGTGAGAGGCGAGTGTTAAGGGCTGCCCTAATCTCTCCACTGCATGATATTTCTAGCTGCTAATAAAATACTGACACTTATTTAAGTGTTCTTCTAGTTGACTTAATTTCTCTGGAGGATCGAGGCTTCCTAACTGGTGCGAGAATTGTTGTAGGTATTAAAGTTTATAAATTGCCATGTTTCTACAGTTGTGTTAAGTGAAGGTGGATGTAACC
>NQII01003865.1:91726-157353 GCA_002778355.1 Clitarchus hookeri | reverse complement strand
GCTTCTAGAATCCTCAACTGCTGCTCCCACAAGCAAGTGCGAGTGCCAGTTTGTGTTCGTCTCAGGAGAAATGTGCGGCGGCGGGCGGGCAAAGGAGTTGCTCGGAATTTCAATTAGCTGCGAGAGTCGTTAGCAGACGTCTCCAGGGACCCGCTGCCGCTCGTGGCGGCTGTGATCGCGAGGAGCTCGACGCCCTCAGGAGAAGCGCGTTTCCGTGCCACCCGGGAGTTAAGCTGAGCGCTGCACGCCACACAGTCCTATCACAGTTGTTTGTAAACTGTTCATGGAAAATTGAGCACAGAAACTATATATTTTCTTATTTTCTAAATAAATGTAAGTTTACTTCACTAATAATTGTACAGTTTTACTTGGCAGGCTTATGAACAACGCGATAAGACCGGTGGGTATATACATTCATTTTACAAACGGAGGAAGAACACACTATGTGCACAACACTAGATCTTAAGCAGGGCGGTCAAAAGTGCTCAGTTAACCGTGAGCCACCTATATATTTTAATATAGATTATGGTAACAAAAATGAAATATTATTAATAACTGGACAGTGATTTAATTTTGTTAAACGAAGTAATAGTTCCACCGAAGGAAAAAAAAAATATTGTATGAACCAAATTTCTGTAACCATATTTAGTTTACAACGTGTTTAGAAAACGTGTTCAAACTCGGGCACGTCACTTGTGACCGGAAAAGAGAAAGAATGATACAGGTCACCCTTGGTCGATCTCATATAATAAGGGCTGTAAAAGGCCTTAAAGGCGGAGGGCGACAAGCATATATTACGTGGGATACTATGCAAAGTGCTTGCATTAGAGGTACACTGTTTGGTATACGGATGAATCAAATCATGATCTTGGATAAAATGTAAATAAAAGGGGTTGGAACCCTTTGATTGCATGCAACATTGACACCGTGATGTTAAATTTATTGTGGATACCATAGGATGAAGCAGGACTCCATAATTAGCCAAAATTACCCCAAGTTGCAACTCTCTAGGATCCACCGTTTCCGTGTAAAACGCTAACGATGGTTGCAGTGGTAGCAAGGCCGTGGCCTAGTGGGTAGGCAAGACGTCCTGCATCTGGCGGTATACACATGTTGGTGGTATGCTGCACGATGTTACACGTCCCAGCCAGTTCCCCTTTCCCCCCTCTGAGGAGTGTTGTTTCCCGCCACGCCTGCCTGAGAGGCCTGTTATTCGCATCCTACCACTGCTTCGATTCACTTGCAGACGCGAACATGGACGAGTAAACAAATTCTGAAACGACTGACACTGGAATGGTGCATGGAGAAGTGAGAGGCAATGGCGGAGATAGTAGCAGACGCTCCGGTAAGTAATATAGTTCTGGCGTTTCAGTCGTAGACATTTGATATTAAAAGTGCGTGATTTAGGTAAGTGAATAACTTCCACTGCCATTAAACGTATTCCTCGAGTCGGTTTCGTTTTGTGAACACTTCCGTCAACAAAAACTGCAAGGTAATCTTAGCACGCCATGATGCCCAAGGAGGTTTCGATGCGGCTGGAGGAGTTCTTGCAGCAGGTGTGCCAACAGTTGAGGGAGCTACAGAATCGCCTCGCTTCTGTTGTGCAGGAGCGACCTACATCTACAAACAGCCAAGATATGAACACAATGCAAGAAGAAGTCGCCACCTTCTCTGTTAATTTCGAGAAACAACCTTATACCATTCGTAAAGAACTACAAGCCGTGTCCAACAGTGTTTTGCACCAGGATGAGCGAATCTACGAGCTCGAACAGTGCCATAGACCGAACAACTGTCTTCTTTTCCACGGCGTTGCCGAAAAACTAGGTGAAACCCCTGGCCAATGCAGTTCTCGAAATAATAAAATAAATGCTGGACATTAACATTGAACATAGTCTCATTGACCCTGCACACAGAATACGCAAGCCAAACAGATCTGTGGCCCAGGACGTCGATGAAGGCAGAAGACCAATCATTTGTGAAATTTGTGAGTTACCAGTTTCATTCCTTGGTATTCCATGAGCCCTGAAGAGCAAGACCATCTTCATTACCGAATCGTTGAAGGCAGATAGAGTTCGCGTCTTGAAATCCATAAAAGTAAAATTTGGTCTACGCAACTGTTGGACGAAGATGGGAGAAGTTGTTCTGCATGCGAACCTCCGTATTTCCTTATCCACTATGCGGGAACTTCTTAACATTCAGTAAATCCATCTAGCGGTTCTAGCCATGTGCTAGAATTTCATTACATATAATTATGTGCGTAAGCTTGAGTGCATGTGTGCGCGTGTGTGTGCATTCTCAAGTACTTGTATGCACATCACTACAGTCGCCCTACTTCTTTGTTATATGTAATACAATGGTGAGTCTTCCTCATTTTGTTATAATAAAATAGGTAATTTTTCGAATACGTCATCGACGCTAGTAAAAGCAAGTTGGTGACACTCAGCCCCAATAGAAAATGTTTTTCCAAGAATTGTGCGCTCTACCTGTGACCAGTGAAGACGTTCCTTTAGGAAGATCGTCTTCCCCTTCCTCTCCTCTTGTATAGCCTCACAGGGCGACCCGCCAGTCACCCTTCCCGCAGCTAACGGTACTCTCTCCGGACTTCCCGCTAACAGTCGCGTTAGTAATGTTCAGCTTGTCGCGACGTCTGGCCCGGCGACCGCCAGTGCTGTACTCTCTCAGGGGCTGGCTCGCAATCCTAGAGCTGCGCACGCAGCACTTGTCAACAGACGGTCATTACTCGGCCACACTGACGAGTTTAGAGCAACTTTTAGTCCTCTGCAGTTTCAAAGCAATATTAGTATCGGAAATATGGCTTAAGGAGACTCTCCTATCTTCGCTTGTTGACTTTCCGGGTTATAATAAGTACAGAGTTGTTCGACAAGGTAAACACGGCGGAGGAATGGGAGTTTATGTACATAATGATATTACAGTTAAAACTATCTGCAGCTCTCCCAGTCCTAACTGTGCAAAACCTGAGTATTTATTTATTGAATTTAACGTTTATACCCAAAAATTACTAATCGCCGTTGTTTAAAAATCCCTTAAAGCAGCGGTTCCCTTTTTACCCTCCGTGGCACCCCGGGGCGCCGTGGAGGGTAAACAGGGCCGCCACGAGGTTTCTGTTTCCTCTTTTCCGGAACCTAAAACTCCTTATATTCGCGGGTAGGTACAGAATAAAATATTCATCACGCGCTGCATGCACCGCTCACCGCGTTCGCCGGTGGGTAGTAGATACCGTAGCGTCGCGGTGCGTCAGTTCGGCGCTCACGTTCGTACATCGGCGTCCCTCTCCTCCCCCGCAGCCCCACCTCCCCTCCCATGACTGTCCGCGATCGCCGCGCTTCAGTACAAAACATATGCCGGTGAGATAAGAGGAGGTTGCTTTGTTTCTGTGTGTCGCTTTGTGTTTTCGTAAAAGTCGTGGTCGCAAAATTGAAAGATTTTTATTAAATAAGCAAGTTAACATTTCAAGTGAGTGTGATCAAGCTTCGACTAGTGGCGGGGGAGCAAAGAAACGTAAATATCGTAAATACGATGATAGATATTTAGATTTTGGCTTTACTTCAGTAGAAGTAAACAATGAATAGAGATCGCAGTGTGTGATCTGTTGAAAGTTTTAGCGCCCGAAAGTGTGCTCCCAAGTAAGCTAACGTGACATCTCGAGACCAATCACCCTAACATGGTTGGAAAATCTCGCTGATTTTTTTGTAGTAAGATGCAAGATTTACAAAAGCAAAAAAATGTGATTAATAAACAAGCCTGAGTACCAAGCAACGCACTGCTAGCATCTTTCAAGGTCGCATACAGAGTGGTGAAGTACAAAAAACTTCACACCATCGCAGAAGAGCTTATTCTACCGGCTGCTCTTGACATGGTAAATATTTTGGGGAGAGAACCTGTGGGAAAACTAATTTCAAAGGTACCTTTATCCAATAACACTATTAGTTGAAGAATCAATATACTAAACCTGTTAGTGTGCCACGAACTGATTAAGTTTGGGAACCCCTGCTTTAAGGAATTTACAATGGATGACATAGAAAACGACATATTTGCGATACTTCCTAATTGTAATAATGTATTGATTATGGGCGATTTCAACACCGACCTTCTAACAGAATAAAGTAAAAACATAGTTCCTTACTAATCACTTCTCCTCACACAATCTAACATTCTGTCCTCTTGAAGCCACTCACCACTTCAAAAGCTTACAAATTCATACAATGTGAACAAATCAGTGCGCCAAGTTTATCTCACCACGACCTCATACAAGTAACCTGCTCACTTCGTACGCCAACATATTTTCCGGAAATTATCACCTACAGGGAGATACAGTGAAGTGACATTGATAATTTTCATATCAGTTGTTGATAAACTTAATTATGAGAACATTATATTATACAAATTAACTGATAAACACATTCTGTAACAAACAAAACTGGTTTCTCGTCCACAAGCACCGTGGATGACCCAGAAAATCGAAGCTTTAATGGCTGATCGGGGTAATGCTTTTCGTAAATATAAATTTTCTTAGAAAAAAAATTATTATGTTGTATTTATGAGATTCGAGGAATACCGTTTACTCAGAAGCCGGTGTACCTAAATCATTAGNAAAAAAATTATTATGTTGTATTTATGAGATTCGAGGAATACCGTTTACTCAGAAGCCGGTGTACCTAAATCATTAGAACGGCTAAGATTGCATACGCTAATCACTTGACACAGCCAAACGCATGCCTGCGGCAACTATGGAGCAGTGTCAAAAATGGGTGTAAAGTTTAAAGACATTAAAAATAATACCAAAAAAATCAATCAATATGCTAACGGACATAATGCTCATTTCACAACTCCATGTATCCGTATTAATCCTGAAACAAAAAACTAAACATTGTCTCTTATTAAAGCCCACATCCGCTGTGTAGAAGAATGTTTTTACTTTATTGTCGTCACGCCTGTTGACTTCTGAAAGCTATCAGACGAATTAAAACCAAAGCTGAGGGTAATGTCATTGATGACAAAAAGCATAACAGGGATAACTGTTTGCTAACGATTTTGACAGTATTAGATTTTAGCAAAGAAATTGATTCCATTGACCATGAGCTATTACTTGCAAAGCTAAAATCATATTTCAATTTCTCCGAAATATCGTTAGAATGGATTAAAAGCTACTTGTGCTGCCGTTATCAGATAGTTGTCTGCTGAAAACAACAATCCGCTTGGCGCACAGTTGCAATTGTAGTTCCACAGGACTTTGTTCTAGGACCCCTACTATTTTCTATTTTTATTCATGACCTCCCTCAGCTACTAAAACATTGTAAATACCATCTTAAAGCAGACGACTTCCAAATCTACCTACCAGCTCATCCCGGTAATATTACGTCATAAATTGACACAATTAAAAATGAATTGCCAAACATCTTAGAGTGGTCAATAAAGCACGGGCTACTATCAAACCCTAAGAAATCCCAGAGGACTATTATTGGATCCAAGAAACTACTCATATCACCAAAGGTTACTAGTGCTCCTGATAGTACTTGATGGCAAGCCAATTCCTCTATCAAAGTCCNAAACTACTCATATCACCAAAGGTTACTAGTGCTCCTGATAGTACTTGATGGCAAGCCAATTCCTCTATCAAAGTCCGTAAAAAACCTAGGTGTAATATTAAGTGAAACTTCAATATGGAGAGAACATGTCACTTACATCTGTAGACAAACAAATTTCTATTTGCATTTATCAAGAAGGCTTAAAAAATTTTTACAAACGAAATTTATGAAAACTTCAAAAGAATCATTAAAAATTTCACGCCTTGATTATGTTGATAAACTCTTCAGTGACCTGNGAAATTTATGAAAACTTCAAAAGAATCATTAAAAATTTCACGCCTTGATTATGTTGATAAACTCTTCAGTGACCTGCATGAAGATCTAGCTCAGAGACTTCAGCTAATACAAAACCACTGTGAACGTCTTATTATTAATCTTAAAAAGAAAGACCATATCACCAAATACAGGCATACTCTCTCATGGCTTGATTAAAACAAATTGACATTCATTGCAAAACATCTGCTTGTTAAAGAAATTATTTTTAACAAAATGTCCTCAATAACTTTAGTCTCGTTTCTTACCACCCAATACTTCAAACATTCGTTCTTTCGATCAACAAAAGCTTCTAGTACCAAAACACAACTCATTTTACGCTTCATCTTTCATCGTCATCGCAACCAATTTCTGGAATTGCTTACCTCAGGAAGCAAGAGATACAACTTCAATCACTAGATAAAAAAATTATGCCGGAACGGCTTGTTCAATCTTAAAATATTTAAATGAATAGGAAATATGGGTTTGATATAAACAATATTTATTGTGGAGGTTCCTCTTTTATAATACCTCTAACTTATTTGCTTTCTTTTGCATGCGACTATAGTGATGTTTCTGATTCTTATGTTTTTGTTTAATTAGTTAACTGTGCTGTTAATGCACGTAGGTGTGTAAATGCTCACGTGTGAGTAAATCAAGCATTACTGTTTTATTTATGTATATTTTTAGGTATCTGACATAATTTTAAATATATAAAACATAAAATGTCTTACATTAATTTTTTTGTCTTTTTCTCGTTTTTAAATGTTATTTACTGTGATTTTCTTTCCTTCAGGAATCCTTTAACTAAATAGCAGTTAAAAAATTTTTGCTAATCAATGTTATCTTTTAGTTTATTTTATAATTAGTAGAATTAAATGTATGTGAATATATGTCAAATGTGAACGTAGTTATGTTTATGCATATATATGTATACACATAAGAACATACATCGAAATAGAAATGGTATAAATTCTATATCTAGATTATTTTTTATGTATGTTGTTTTTAATTATTTAATTTAAGATTCTTTCTTATTTTATAGTAGACATTGAGGTTTGTTTAATTTTTTGATTCCTTCTTCTTTTCAAATAATAAGTGACATGTTTTATTATGTAAAGTGTTTAAATGTAAGGGAAGGGAAAAATACCTTAAACTCGCCGCAAAGAAAAGATGANACATGTTTTATTATGTAAAGTGTTTAAATGTAAGGGAAGGGAAAAATACCTTAAACTCGCCGCAAAGAAAAGATGAGGTGATTATTTCGTATAACGTATCCAAATCACCAAAAAAACATTACATTACGTATCCAATGATACATAAAATCNACATGTTTTATTATGTAAAGTGTTTAAATGTAAGGGAAGGGAAAAATACCTTAAACTCGCCGCAAAGAAAAGATGATTTATTATTAAAATAATTATTATTACAGCCAAAGATACCATGCACATCAGTCGAACCACCAGACATTNAAAAGATGATTTATTATTAAAATAATTATTATTACAGCCAAAGATACCATGCACATCAGTCGAACCACCAGACATTCGTACACCTTACAAAGCAACTACGGGAAACAAGCACGTTTCAGCGTCTATGTGGACCTGGTCGTCTGTTAGAAGAGGCGGTCTTAGATAATGCAGCGGACAACACTTCGACAAGCGCCCGCGCGATCACGCGGAGAATGGATGCATTGAATAGCACAGAATGGTGTGTACTCCATGAGCAGCTGCTGTGACCACACCATGTGCGTNCATCCGAGCGATCACGCGGAGAATGGATGCATTGAATAGCACAGAATGGTGTGTCCTCCATGAGCAGCTGCTGTGACCACACCATGTGCGTAGGGTACAAGCAATGGGGCTAGTATAATACGCCCCTCAGCTAGAATAATGCTGGTGGTTCTGGCAGCAGTGTGAAATTTATCCTGATTTCCTGGCGATTTTAATGTTTACAGACCAAGCCACGTTTTTTTCGCAAAAGTATAAATGTCCACATGTGGGACGACTCCAACCCACGTGCAACTGTGCCAAGAGGCTACCAGAACCACTTTGCCATCAACATTTGGGCAATTCCGATTGCCACAGTTACTGGAAGATGTTCAGCTCGCCAACAGAAGAACGGATATGGCTGCAACACGACGGTGAACCATCCCATTTCACCAGGATTGTGCATGACCACCTCAGTCAGTGTGTCGTGTTCGCTGGATCGTGTTTTGCGCTGTATCCAAGGATACTGATTTCAGCTTTTAATTTTTTCACGAGCCCGCTGTTACTGGAATTCCTTATTTGGACATGCTTACAGAGTGGTTGTTTCCTCACTTAGAAGAGGCGGCGTGGGACTTCATTTTCCAGCAGGACGGTGCGCCACCCCATTGGCATCTAGCTGTTCGCGGATACCTGAACGAGACGTTGCCGCAGCACCGGATTGGTCGAGNGGGTGGTTGTTTCCTCACTTAGAAAAGGCGGCGGGGGACTTCATTTTCCAGCAGGATGGTGCGCCACCCCATTGGCATCTAGCTGTTCGCGGATACCTGAACGAGACGTTGCCGCAGCACCGGATTGGTCGAGGAGCAGCTGGTGACCAGGCTCTTCATCACTGTCCCCCAAGAAGCAAGGATCTTACCCCGTGCGATTTTTTTCTGCGGGGGTACATAAAGGATCAAGTGTTTCGACCACCATTGTCAGCCAACATTGACGACCTCAAAACGAGAATTACGGACGTCATCCTAACCGTAACACCTGACATTCTGACAAGAGTGTGGAACGAGTTTGATTATCGCGTAGATGTCGTTCGGGGCGCTCATCGTGGTCACATTGAACATTTATGAAGATATGGTAAACAAACTTCACGGTTCCATGGTTTATTTGATTGGTCAATCAATGTGGTAGATTGTTTGGTTTTGATATTATAGATCTTCAAATTTGGGGTGTTATTTTATACTCAGCCTCAACTTCACACAGGAATATTATCTTATGGTTAACCAATAGAATATATTTCAACTACCGATTATTATTAAAGTATCATTCCATTTTAAAAATTAAACTGCTTTTATTAGAATGTGTTTTCAGATTTATTATTAAGGTTTCTAGGCCTGGAAGGTAGGCTTCTATAATCATGCGAATATCTCTCTGGATGTCTGTCATGCTGTTATTGTTCTTGAAGCTCATGGCTAGAGGGAAGCAAGCTGAGATGTCTCGTTTGTGGAGTCTGGCTGCGTGTTTTGGTGGCCTCCGTGATTTCACAGTAAGTTCATGGTGACGTCACAGTTGGTGGCACTTATATTAGTTTTTATTTCGAGATTTTTTTTTTTTTTTACTTGGAGCATTCTTGAAGGAGTTCTCCGAATCCGAATTAAATGAGGGCGACGAAGAACGAGACGGCTTATATTTCTGTAAGGACTTTAAAGTGGTCACCTCTCTATTTTGCGAGACAGGGTGGAGAACGTCAGTATAAAAGGCTTCGGTCAAAACCATTCCATATTTTTTAACGGCGCAGGGGAATTTGCAAGTATGCATTCAAATGTAAGATTTTCTCAAGTATCCTTACGAGTATTTATAAAGTGTATTTACTTATTCAACGTGTAACTAATTATCGCCGACAAACTCAGAGAGGCTATTTTTGCTGGAAATATTAGACAAATATATATGTACCATTTTTCCGAGAAGTGATTATTAGGGGAGCTGTGTGGCCCCGAACATAGAATTCTTAAAATCATTTTCACGGCATACTAATATTCGCAATCATGCCATAAAATGATATCATCACTTACGTCAGATCCATGTACCACTGTTACAAATAAAGACAGCGTGGTACAATACTAGCATCGGTTTATGACCAAGAAAGAAAGTAGTTTTCTTAAAGTAGTTCCATCCAATGAGTGCAATGGTTTTATTCCTTCAGTGCATGTTTCAAGCTCAATAATTTTAATCGTGCTCCAAAAGTAGGCTTTATTGGTCACCCAGCTAATCCGCTCTTGCTACAAACATGCAAATATATTCTCCTTGAAATATAACAAGTACTTAAAAATAATGTGTTGAGCAAAGTGTTGTTTGATGTCATCGGCAAGCTTTTAGTTCAAGTAATCTTGTAACGAATTTGTGACCAACTTAACAATATTATTCCTTTAACCTTTCCTGTCCCGAAGTAGTTTTCGAGCTTAAGTGTTTCAATCGATTAATGTTTTGATGTGCGCTGTACTTGTGTCAAAAGGACTAATATGAGCCGATGAACAACGTATTGCCCATTCGTTGATATCGGCATTGACCATTCACAATTGAAAAATAGAAAAACTTCAACAAATTCATCCGGCCATGCATATCTCATGGTGCACAGTGGCCACCATAAATAACCTTCATGTATGGGCAACATGTCCTCGTTTATGGGTACTTTAACTGAAAGCGTTAAATTTCATTATAATATGGTATTTTAAAATCATTTATTCGTTTATAATAAGTAATTATTTTATTTGCTGCAAATAATGTCATTTTATTTACAACCAAATTTCTTATGGCAAGAAGATTAGCTTGTTAGAGCATGGAACAATTTTTATCTGCGCTGAAATCGGGCGCCAAGTACAAAAGGGTTTGTGTGTAGCTTCGCGTGTACGCCTGGAATATCGGTAAAGCTTACCACCGTATTCAGTGAAAATTGATTTTCACAGAAACTATCCCAGTCAAATTAATTTAATCTGGAAACGAAAGCAGAATACGTAGACAGAGAAAAATATGTATCTTATTTCGAAATCAAAACCTCCATTTACTTCGACTTACTAGTGTGTTGCACTCAACCAAATGAAGAATATGACATGGTGTCAAGAAAAATCCTCGTATTATACTACCAGCAGTGTATTCAATTATATTCAACTTTTATAAATTACATTATTTCTGCTGAAAACAACAATATCACTAAAAAATTAAAGTTAATTACTCCTAGATAATAACTGACAAATTTGTGGATTCGTTGTAGATTTGCAGTTGTTATATTGTGGAGCTATTAACAATAAACTACTAAAGACTTTTCTTTGTGTAATTTGAAATTTTTCCATTTGTGGTACAGGAGTATAAGAAGGGACAATTATATTTTTTAAATATTTCTGCAACGTTAATTTCTTTAAATGTATTTAATGTTATAACACTAACATATATGAACACCTAATAGCGGTATCGATGAAGAGGTTTTACAGACATAAGTGATCATTTTATAATATCATAGAATTTAGTTAATGTTGCCAATTCCACGAACGACTTGCGTAACCCCTTAGATTTCTATAGACGCAGGAAGTGAAGTGAGGTTTAAAACTGTAGTGCCCTGTTAAGAATTCAGTAGTTTTGACTGATAACCAAATAAATAATGTTTACTGATGTTTGTTTCTACACGTTATAGGTCTATTGAAAATGCCAATTTAAGTTAAACACACTTAAGCAAAAGCCGCCTCGATTGCCATGCCATTGCTTCATACAGTTGTAGTTGATGACTTCGCAAATTCAGTCAAAGCATTAACTGACAAATGACCTGCGCGTCATTTTCAGAACATAAAGACGTATTATTCACATAAAAGCAGTTTGACGAGTGGTCAGGCCTGCATAAGCTTTACCTCGAGGAAGAAGTTTGGTGTAACTGATCAGGAGGATATGTTCAAATAATGTCGAAAATATTCTTTGTTCTTTTTAAGTTGTTACCGTTCGTGAAAAAAACGTTAAGACCATTTATAATTAATTATTGGATTTCGTTTCAAATCACAGTCAGTTTAAATTGTTAGGTCGTACAAACATATTTCGGGTAGATAAGGAAAGCTGAATTTCCGAGCTTTCCAGAAATAAAAATATAAGTAAAAAATATGGCTTCTATTTCTTTTTTGTTTCTAGTAAGACACGGTTTCGAGACACTTACAAACATCAAAAACCTTATAATAATGACTGCGGGCGCACACTTCGGGGAGGATGAGAACCCGTTCTCTACGCTATAAAATAAAGTCAGAAATGAACGTACGCCCGGCAAACGTGAACTATTTCTTCCACTGAACATTAGCCGTAAAACACGACAGCCATTCCCATGACTCCTGTGTCGTAAAATGGTGGTCGCTCATTTCTCGGTCCGCCGCGGATTTTTCTTATTTTACGCGCGTATTTCCCGGGCATTTATCTGCAATAAAAACCGGGATAAATAACGTTGATTTTCCGCTTCGAGCGTGGTTGGTACGCGCGGAGAGGGGGGTTGGTTTTAAAGGGGTTGTTAGTCTTGGAACCGCCGAGTGTGTTTCTCCGTCTTCTTGTTCTTCGTGTTCCGTCTTGCTCTCTCCCTCTCCTCTCGTGGAGGACGTGTGTTCGATACCGCCCGGCGCCCGGGTGGCCTGTGCCAGGGTCGCAAGGAAGGGGCTGACTGGCAGGGACAGGAAGGCAACACGCGGAGCGCTCTAACAACAACGCCCTGAATTTGCATAACTCTCCGGGGGTAGCTGCAGGCTGCCTGCTACCCCTTCCAACAACGCCTGTAGCAGTGCTCCGCAGCCCAGCAAACCCTGGGCACTCCTCTCCATTTCCCAATACCGCGGCGCGCTCTACAGTTCACCAACAACAACGCGAGAGGAACAACGTTCCCGAGTACTTCCGTTGAAGTCGATAAATAACCCATTCACGTAGGCTGTTCACGCTTAGGAGCACTGCCTACCGGCTAGCAACTGTGACATTTTAATAGTAAATCCCTTGTTAAGGAAATTCCGCATCAGTGCGTTAATTTTAAAGATAGGCGTTTCGAACCAAATTTATTCGTCACGAATTTTGCTAGGTAAAGTTCCCTACCAGCGTATTCTTTCAATGTAGGCAGCATATACTTTTTTTTGTTAAACATAAAAATACCTTGTAAACGGTTGATAAATGTTATGGAAACATCACAATAACGTCTCTAAAATGGCTTCTTAAGTCTCCCGCCTTCCTGAAGTTTTTTCCCCCGTTTGAGGCAAAGAAGCGCGGAAGTGATAAGGGCGACACTGCCACGCGGTCAAAGTGCTCCATCGCCACTAAGTGCAAGGCTGCGAACTCACGCGCGGTGTTCTCGTCGCACTGCTTGTACCAATGAGACGTTCAGTGGTGACCCTGTTATTTTATTGGTGGAAAGTCTTCAGGAAGTTCAGTATGTATCTAAAGCGTAAATGTTGAAATACAGCAATTTGAAAAAGCCGTTATTTGGAAGTTTTAAAGTACTTTGAGATGGCGTTTCTAATGAGCATGACGTCTCGAAAGATCTTGACAGTCCTCGTCTGAAGTGCGTGTTCTTTTGGTAGAACGGGATATTGGACGCACGCTTAAAAGTTTAGTAGAAAAACAGCTATTCCAAACATACTGCAGCACAGTTCATGCGCGAGGTAGGTGGGGGCTTTAAGGGACTACACGCGATTTTCCGCCTCTTCCCTTCAACTCCCCGCAGCAACCCACAACGCTAGTGGCCANAACTACAGACTAAACACTAGATAGGAATTTCGTATATTAATCGCAGTGCCGAGGAATTAGTGATATACAGGTGCATGTAACCTATGGATAGCCTTTACTCTTACACACTGGACTAGAGTAATGGAACCGTTCAACGCAACCAACTAGATTGTCTAGAGTTACAGCTTACGATGACTAGGTGACGCGAAGTATCGCGTTACCAAAACTAAAGAGAAATATGATACTTTACAAAAGGGTAGTTGGGAGGTGGGAAAGGAACACCCAGCAGTTTATGGCACGGAATGGAGGGGCGACATTTGGGCGGCTCTAAACTTCGAAGTCTTGAGAGCTAATGACAGTGAAGTAAGGAGAGTATGGATGAGCCCCAGAATGCAAGGGCGGGAGAAACAGGAGATCCCCGAGGAAAACCTCCGACTAACGAGCGACCCCACCGGGAATCGAACCCGGTTCGCCTTGGTAAGACGCGAGTAGTTTATCCATTACACTACCGCGACCCCTTCTAGCCTATAAGTGGAGATTTATATCAGTAATAGAAATATATATATAAATAATTCTTTATAATTTGTATACAATATGTCAGCACACATTGGTGACGTTTAGGAAGGGGCAATGTG
Organism: Clitarchus hookeri; assembly: GCA_002778355.1. Taxonomy (NCBI): domain Eukaryota; kingdom Metazoa; phylum Arthropoda; class Insecta; order Phasmatodea; family Phasmatidae; genus Clitarchus; species Clitarchus hookeri. The sequence goes on along the minus strand of NQII01003865.1, from coordinate 143,433 downwards.
TACCCTAACCGCCACCCTCTCCCAAGATGTCCAACTACAGTTTGGCAGTTATTGTAAGCTAAATCAGAGTCTTAGTGTTAAACGATCTTCCTTGTAGGAGAGTGAGTTGTGATATGTTCTAATACTGTATGTTATGACTGATCACAATCGCCGAGCACAAAACATGCAACTCACTAACGGTGACAGGGAAAGCGGATTTTTGTCAGCTTATAGCACACATAAAGAAATGCACTGTTTGCAACACCCGTGATAAAAATTACGCGGACCTAAAAGGGATGAATTAAGTAAATAATGAGGTTCCAAACGTTCTCGAAAGGCGAGAGTTCGGGAGACCTTGCCGGCCAAGGAAGGATAATGACGTCATGAAGGCAGGTCAGAGATACCCGTGCGGTGTGAGGTCACGCACTTTTCTACTGTGAAATGAAGTATTTAAGCTGCACCAGGAAGGGAAAAGCACAAGGTTACAGAATTTCCTAGACGTACCGCCAGGGTTCCTTCAATCACCACAAGTAGGTCCGGGAATCGTAGGAAATAAAACCTCGCACCATGACACATCTCGTTGGTACGTTGGGGGTGCGTTGCTCTCTGCAAAGAAGTGTAGATAATTGCGCTGGCCAGAACGTCTCCATATTCTAATTCGACCAGTACATAGATTATGCCGATCCGAGGATAACGGCTGGGGGCTGCGGATTTGTAGATATGCTGCCATCTTGGATTCCACCATCTTTTTGTACACAATAACTTATTTTACACAAAAAATCACTTCATAAATAATTTCTTTTACCAAAAAAATACTTTTTTCCCTCAAAACATTTTGCCCCTACAAATCCTCCTAAATTAAAAAAAAAAAAATTGAAGAAAGTGCTTTTTCCTCAATGTGGCTAACTTGATGCCCCCGAAAGCCAATTCTCGAGCCATTTTAAAGTTTTGGTCAGCTAGCTTAAAACTTATAGGCCACCACCCCCCTTGCCCCACCCTCGCCAAAATCACTTCACCTCCTTCCTTACACCAATCATAAAAAATTAAGAGAAATTAAAAAAAATAAAACAAATTCTCAAAACTCGAGTAACATATAAAATTATACGCCCTTCCCTGGCTCATTCCATCATCACCATCCCCTCACTACATCTCCACCCCGCACGACGTATTTCGAAACTTGCGGAAATTCGGCTGAAATTTACACTTTGAAGTTACGTTCTGGGTACAGTTTCAAAAGATTACTTGAGCTATTATTTGCAGAATTCGTGTAGAGACTATAACCTCAAAACAGAAATTCAAAACTTTGAAATTTCGCTTGAATAAAGCTTTTCCGCACGAAATAAGTTAACATACATTAAGTTCAGTTATAAACCGGTAGTCTACATCTTACGTTGCCGTTCATAGAAACTGTTTATTCACAGTTTTACATGAATTTTTTATGCAAAAGCTGCAATAAGTTTTCTTTACAATTTTCTTTCAAGTGTATAAATTATTTACGGACGGTTTAAAGACTACGCATCTAAAATGAACGTTTGAAATGAGAAGTTGCTTTTACAGAACTTTTAAGGCTGATTGAGGACTTTTGACATCAAAATTTAAAAAAACGTTTCTGCAGTTAAATGCCTACATTTTAACAGAAAATTTAACTTATATGCTCGGTAATCTTTGCAGCACTGCAAGGGAGTAATTAACTTAACTGGCATTGTTTTTAATAGTTTTGAGTAAAAAATTATAATCATTAATTGAATTTAAATTTCTNAGTAATTAACTTAACTGGCATTGTTTTTAATAGTTTTGAGTAAAAAATTATAATCATTAATTGAATTTAAATTTCTTTTGTTTTTCTGATTTGCTTTATTTCTTACAACACATTTATTTCAGGTATATTCCTTAAGTCATTATCATTAACACNGTTGTTTTTCTGATTTGCTTTATTTCTTACAACACATTTATTTCAGGTATATTCCTTAAGTCATTATCATTAACACTACAATGTTATATTTTACAATTTGAGTATTGAATTACCAAAATTAAAATAGTATCATACCCCAAACATTTTCACGTATGATAATTCGAATGCAATAGAGCCACTTAAAATGTCGCTTATAAACCAGATTTACATAAAAATTGTTTTTAAATAGGGATTGAAAAGTGTCTAGCAGATTCCGAATTCTATCATGCTGCCCATGAAGTGCATCACTTCTTAAAAATACTGATGTTAGTAATCAACGTGAATTGATTTTTAAAGACACCGGGTGGAACGCGACAAACACTCATCAACCAAAATACAGAAATAATTTTACCAATACTGCAGCTCGTTTAACACCACGTAAAAGAAAAACGAATAAATAGAAACAATTTTACAAATTAATACCATTTGTCTATGAATGATTGACTCATATGAGAAGTAAAGAACAATTCATTCTTTAAAATGGAATAAGTTACGATAAATTGAGTTTCCCTATTTTAGAAATTCATCGCGACTAAATAAAAATTAGTAGCAATACCCGAAAGCCCCTTTTAAATTTAATGCTTTCTTCACCGAATTTTGTATTCTCGGTTGGTAATGAATTTTAAAAATANCCCGAAAGCCCCTTTTAAATTTAATGCTTTCTTCACCGAATTTTGTATTCTCGGTTGGTAATGAATTTTAAAAATATATTTTTCTTTCATGGAAGAAAAAATATTTTAAAAAAACCATTACTGTAATACAATAACCGTAATTGTAATTATTACACAGTAATTCTAATACTAATAGTGCCAATTCATTACATAAAAATAATCAGAAAGTTACATGCTNTTGTAATTATTACACAGTAATTCTAATACTAATAGTGCCAATTCATTACATAAAAATAATCAGAAAGTTACATGCTACAAGAGGCTCAAACTTCTCCCTACGATTGGCGTTTTAATATTCAGTTGCCAATAGCAACACCATAAACAATTAAATGCATTAACATTTACAGAATAAAATTTTATGAGTGCTTAATTAGAAGTATAATACCATGGATAGTATATGACTTAGTGAAAGAACAAAATGATTAAAAATTATTGTCCTTCAAACTCCGAACCCCAATTTCAACTGGGGACAACATTTTTTTATATCTTAAACCGACGATAAATTTAAAGCTATGTTTACCGAACCAACTAATGACAGAATTTTATTAATCCCGATATACTATTTAGTTCATTTTTCATTAGTCTTATTTATGAGCTTCCATTTAATCTCGTTGTAATAACCGAGGAAAATGACTGTGTCACTGTTACTGTCGCAGCATCGCGGCGAAACGAGAAAAAATTCGTACCGGAGGACAGGACCGTGGCTAATTCCAACGTTAAATAATTGAAATGGCAGTAATAGCACGTGGTGTGGGCTTGATTGATTAAAAAGCGCCCGGAGCCGGCTCGCTGATTAATCTCGCGACTGGTCCTCGCTAATAGGACAGGCTGCGGGTGGCTGAGCTGAAGGCAAAGCCGTGGCATCTTGTCCGCATCCGACTAGTTCCTTCCTTTCCTTGATGGATTTATTTAAGCACCTTCCGTGCATTATACCAGTGGCGTAGTAATTGTTTAATTTAGGTGGAATTTCTCCAGTTAAAAACCAAAATTGGTTGTTCAAGACCACGGTGTTGAGTTTAGTATTTAAAAATACATAAAGATATTTTTGAGGAATTAAAATGCACACAAGTCAATTTGTTTCTTCCTAACGATCCCCTTTTTATTGAAAAATTTAAATTTTTAACAGAATTTACTTGGTAAATGAATAAGTTATATCAACAAAGATTGCTGCCTTCCAAAGTAGACTAAGAACAGTAGGTTATTCGTATAGTGTGTTTATTAAATATTCAATTTCAAAAATAGCTTTAGAGATTATTTAAGCAAACACATTTCAAATTATGTACAAAAGTAATAACTGGGGAATTTACTAAGAGAATTAGCGAAGAAAAATTATACGCGAGTGAAAAATTATACGCGAGNCAAAAGTAATAACTGGGGAATTTACTAAGAGAATTAGCGAAGAAAAATTATACGCGAGTGAAAAATTATACGCGAGTGAAAAATTATACGCGAGCGAAAAATTATACATAATATTACATATCTGTATAACTTTGNTGAAAAATTATACGCGAGTGAAAAATTATACGCGAGCGAAAAATTATACATAATATTACATATCTGTATAACTTTGCCGTTTGTAAATATTTAAGTAAGAAAAGTTTGAGAAAAATGAAATATGTGGAATATCAAAATAATTTTTGATTTTTGGCCCTTCGCATTTAATTGACTTCGTGTAATATTAAAAATTGTAGATGTTGTGCAAGTGGGAATTAAGCCCTAGGATATGTTAGAAAAGTAACAAGAACAAAGTTAATTGACATATGTTTTTCCACCAAATATTTTCATTTGTGTATCTCAAGTTAATTGTCATTATCAAAGCTCATGAGATATGATCCTATCCACAGAGATTCTACATTAGTCAGTGGTGTAACTAAGCAAGTGAGTTATTTAATTTGGAAGTTGTCTCACTATTGTAGTTTCCTTAATTTTAAGTACATCTAAATAATACAACTTCCTATGTCTCCAAAATGAAAGTTTGGAATCTATGTAGAGTACATGACATATCAGTAAAGATAATGTTTATTTATGGCTGGTCTAAAGTTTCTGTTGCTGAAACATTGAACATGTTTAGCGGCAGAAATCGTGTAATTGAATTGGCATAGTCTACAGGTAAAGTCATGAATAACATGCGTATTATAAGACGTTATATTGTTTCCTGGGAAGTTGATAGGGTATCAACAGAATGATTTAGGGAAGTCTGGTATAAGGGCACGGGGCACAAGCGCCAGGCACCTTTCATTCTCTGTCATTCCGGTCGGCCAGCGGCCATATTGGATCTGGTTGACTTTGACCCATGACCGTGACCTTAATCCCAAAAAATCCAAAAATCCCAAAAAATTATAGAAATTAAAAAATATTTATAGAGCAATTATTTTAAAATTATTATTAAAAATTTATTTTAATAAACTTACATTTCCGGAGGTTCTTCCACCACCACCCTCGCCAATATTTTTAATTTAATTTATCAATTACTCGCATTCGCTTATTAGCCGGCAGCCCTCCACCCCTTCCACACAACTAGGCCTCTCCTGCCACGTCTCCGGATAGGATTGTTTCATATGCTGATCATGAAGTTCCGCTTCCCCTCAAACTTACTGGGTATATGTTATGTACACGGCCACACGACTTGGGACGGGCTGCGCATCAAACACTTTTAACCTTGGAGAAGATGTTTTTTTTTTCTAATATTTTTTTAACATTAAAAAAATACTTTTTTTACGCCAGAGCCACATGTATATGATACACAGGTGTTTAAGAAACCAGTTTATAATTTTTGAAGACACTTATTCTTACAANGCCAGAGCCACATGTATATGATACACAGGTGTTTAAGAAACCAGTTTATAATTTTTGAAGACACTTATTCTTACAAACAAATAAATTTTGCTGCAGCCACCAAAAAACACAATATAAAATTTCAATTCAGGAAACCTTACAGTTCAACGCAGAAAAAATCACACAATTGCTGAGAACATATATACAAAAGTGGACAAATATTGAAAAATGTCAAACAAAGAAATGCAGAAATACACAAAAATGCATTTAATAATATATACATTAATGCACAAATGTAGAGAATACATGTACAAAAATGCAAAAAAACTAACCAAAAATGCAGAGGGCATCTATGTATAAGAAATAACACACAACCAAATGCAGAAGGCACCTAAATAAAAAATGTACAAAAAATGATACATGACAAAATAAGAAGGACGCCTAAATATTATAGCCATAGGGAAGCGTGCGTACACCATCTTCACATGTGAGTCACTTGTCATCTGTCCATCGTAGCGCCATCTTGTTGATGCTCTCCGAATTAAGGACAAGCTGGTGCGAGCGAATTATGTGGACCTTCTTCACCCTCATGCTCGTATGATTATTCAAAACATCCATCTAGCCTTAAAATTGTATTTTATTCTTCACCGCGCATTTCTAAATTACCTTGGAACATTTTGTGACTTTTCATCCGCATTTTTATGCGTACAATTTCGCCCATAGTCCCACAAATTCGTTCATGATTGACCCATCGCACTCGTCCTTGAACTTGCCCACTATCTTCTTGTTGGTGGGCGAANTCCCACAAATTCGTTCATGATTGACCCATCGCACTCGTCCTTGAACTTGCCCACTATCTTCTTGTTGGTGGGCGAATAGCACTTGTGGTTCGTGGGATAGCTGCTGGTGTCAAACTCTGCAATGAACTGTGCGTCCGAAACCATGTACTCGTAGAAGTCCTGTGTTGTAATCTCGAACAGGAACGAGTCCGTGTAGGTATACAGGAGCTCAATGTATTTTCCGAATCGGGCCTTCATCACGTCATTATGGAACCTCTACATTAGAGTTTTGGACATGTCGAGCACCGNTTGCCCACTATCTTCTTGTTGGTGGGCGAAAAGCACTTGTGGTTCGTGGGATAGCCGCTGGTGTCAAACTCTGCAATGAACTGTGCGTCCGAAACCATGTACTCGTAGAAGTCCTGTGTTGTAATCTCGAACAGGAACGAGTCCGTGTAGGTATACAGGAGCTCAGTGTATTTTCCGAATCGGGCCTTCATCACGTCATTATGGAACCTCTACATTAGAGTTTTGGACATGTCGAGCACCGNGTGTATTTTCCGAATCGGGCCTTCATCACGTCATTATGGAACCTCTACATTAGAGTTTTGGACATGTCGAGCACCGCGAACCCTGCGTATACGGACTTGTCGAGAAGTATGGCTTCGTGCTGTAGTGTAATGGGGGAAATATTTTAGTCGTAAATTATCCTGTGTAGAAATATCTCTTTTGCCATTAATTTCTTTACTCCTTTCTCATTACACATCAATTCCATCTTTTAAGGTTTTATTTTGTTCTCCAATAATTTGCCGAGTGTTGAATTGTTTGCTAATTAATTTTTTTTTCTCTAAATCGCTGGTGTCCGCCTGTCACTTTGCAGAATTTAAATCTATGCAAGGCTTTAGGCTTAAAGTCTTATGGTCTTTTAGAACTGTAGCACACTGTGAATCTTGGCGAACTTCAAACTATATTACATAGCCTGCTTGAGGTTACGGTAATAGACGATACATTGGTTACTATCTTCCAGCGTTGTCATCAGTTTCGGCTGTTTCGAGCCCGGTGGGCACTGGTTGATGGGAATTAATGGAAAATGATGGTGTTCCTCATGCAGGGCCGCAAGATACCCGACATCCACCTCCACCATGTAACCGGTCACCCCATCGTCTGGTACGGACATGATGTCGATGTTCATGTCGGCCCACTTGAAGTTGCGTATCGGCAATGATAGCGACATGACCCAGCCATACAGGTTGTTTGCGTCGAGGTACTGTAAGAAGGTTCAAGGCTTGCTGGGGTCGTATACTTCTGGCGCATAGATGTCGTTCGCCACCACATGTCGTTTCGCACACTGTGCCACGCCACCATGGCTCCCTTCCTCGAAAAACATGTGCATATCTTAGTCCATTAGAAGCTCTAGCTCAACTCGCATCATTAGCAGCATACATCGAATGCATATCCCGACGCACTGACTTAGTGCGCACAGTCAAGCTTGTATGTTGACGTACACACATTTCTGGTCCGCCAGGAGAAGGACGTCTGTATTCAGGTACAAGTCAGAATATTCCTTAAGACTGCTACAGTCAAACTCTTGCCACATGGTCTAAGTGTGGGCTTATTATTCATCGCTGATCCCAGAGCCCATCAACTTATTGTAAAAAAGCCTCTTTCTGAGGCAGCTGCCGCTCGTCCAGTTTCTGCCAGCCGTTGATGTAATCATAGGGGAAGACGCCTTTTCGTTTGCCAAGAGGCAGTTGACTTCAACTGAAGAACTTGGTTGTGTTGTTGAATTGATTTCGAGGAAGGTACTCGGCCAGGAACACCAGATTGGGAGCCATAAACCAGAAAGTTTCTACAAACTGGAGAGAAAATATGCCCCCAGCTGCTTTGAAAATGTTTTTTTTTTGCTTGTGTGTGAAATGATGAAATATCTTTTCCATCACACCCCACCTGCCTGACGGAAAATTCTCATCGTAGCTGAAGTTGTGGAAAAATACGAGTTTCTTGGGGCGCCATCGCACTAAATGACAGCTGGTGCATGCAGGTTCAATGTACCGTTCGGTAAAGTGGTCATGGTCCCGCACCTTACAGTTTTCATGCGTGAATGGCGCAGCACAGTGGCAGCAATTCGTCCCTCTGGCACAGCCGGTCTTTTCTGCGGGGCGAGTGGCTCCAACGGCTTCGATGTGGTGTCAATATATTTTACGTTGTTGCCGATAACTACCATTGCCTCCATGAAATTTTAGTCTGCACCCCCCCCCCCTTCCCCGTGTATAAGTAGGACCCTGGGTCAGCGTGGGTGTTAGTGCTGCGGGATGACGTCGTTATCCACATGAACATAAATGCAGAAGCNCAGCGTGGGTGTTAGTGCTGCGGGATGACGTCGTTATCCACATGAACATAAATGCAGAAGCTGTGTGTCTCGTTATACACTTGTTATTACCTTTATTTATGAAAACATTGTGCTGACCACAATAGCTACGTTAGCACGCAGTATGCTGAGTTGTGTTGTTGGTTAACGAAGACTCAGTTATCAAGTAATTAACACACTTTGACGTTTTATCTTTTTTCATTTCAGTAAAATCTTAGAATTATTTGTTTTATAGGATATATTTCTAGGTCACAAAAATGCATCTACTACCAGATGTAACACGCTTATATTTCAGAGTTCGGAAGCAAAACTAAACAAAGTTAAAATAGTTAATATTTAAACTAGAATGAACATTTGATATTCAGGAATTCTTAGAGGTTAATTAAATGACGCCTGAATGCAACTTCGTTGCGGTAAGAAGAGTTTTTGTAGGCAGGGGGATGAAGCTATGACGGTTTCCCTTGATTTTCGCAACATGAAGCAGGAAAAACCATACTAGGAAGAACATTTCCCACACTTTAGCCGAGAAACATGGCCTAACACGAAACAAAATGTTCCACTTTTCAATCAGTAAATTTTAGTGCATGAATATTCGTATCGGTTTTTCAAAAATAGCATACCGCTCCTTTAATAGGAAATTGGACATCGTGTTTTTATAGTGACAGACTGGTGTCGGAGAATAATACACATTAATAGCGTACCAATTCTAAATAATTAATTCCGGTTTAATATTGCTTTGAACGATAAAATCGGTGACCTATTGTTAAGCACGAATGTGTTTTTATTTTGGTTGCAATGGTACTCACTTCTGTTTTAAACCAACAGTTATAATATTAATAACACTTGTAACTTTTTTTGTATAAGTTATTAGAATTTGGAAACAGTGAGAATTTCTGCTGGAAAAAAAGGAAGCTGGAAACCCATACATTTGTTAGTTTTAATTACGAAGTATAACCTCTTAATAGATTGATTGTTGTTCACCCACTTTGCTGCTCCAGTGAGCTATTTTATTTACCTTTCCCGCGCGTTGTGGGTGATTTGCAGCATGTAACGGTTTGTTACTGATCCCTGTACCTGTTCAGAATATTTCTATTTGTTAGGATTGCTTTCAATTGCTTCACTTATCAAGCACATCTCGTTTCTATTAATAATGTATTTAATTACTCTATGACAAACAACTGTGGATACCATGATTAAAAAAACATTCTAATTTTATGTTTCAATATGAAGGAAGATATTATCTGGCTTAGAAATGAAACAACTATTCATGTAAACGGAAATATGTATAACATATTTCCGGAAACATTTACACAAATAAAATCTTATTTGAATGCATTTTGGTTTAGTAAGCTCATTTAATGGATCTTTACGTTGTGTAAATAGCAATTATATACAATATTTTTTTAAAAAGTAATTTGAAGTTCAACTATAGAAGGGTATATTAAAATCGCGATGGTATAATTTTGTAGCGGCATTCAAATTGACCTGTTTAAAAAATCCAAATAAATGTGTATTAATTGCTTTAAATGACTGAGTTCAGTTTCCAAATTGGCAGTAGCAAACAAAAGGATTAAAAAATAATTACCGATACATGTTATTTCTGTTAGAATTAAATTTATACTCTTATTTTTTAAAGGATGCACAGCTTTCTGAACACTCACGGTATAGACGACTGACTTGAATTGTCATATTATATATCTACAAGTATGTTTGTACATATCACGCAAGTAAACGCATTTCTATCTTCTTTTATCCTTCTTTATATTTCCCAGTTCCTCTTAACTCTTTTGCAGAAGTATTTTTTTAAATATTCATAGGATAGCAATATGTGATTAAAATTAGAAACCAAATTATGTTATAGTAGTACGTTATCTCCTAGGGTAATAAGGCAATTTGCAGGCATGACAGGTCCGTTTTGAAATCCGTTTAAATTTCCGTAGCTTTTTGTGCAAGTATTACGTGCCAATTTATATTGCAGCAGTAATAATTTTGAAAAAAAAAATTATTGTCATTATATTTATTTTAAATAAGCAGCCTAAGAGTCTTACTTTTAGTTACATGTAGAATGGCAACAGAGTGTATTTCTTTCATTCTATAACTTCACGAGGTAGCTGTAAAACATAACTTATTTAAAGTAAAGGTGAAATTTATTTTTAAGTTCTTCATTTGGTTGCCCGTCTTATGTAATATTGTTTATTCACCAACACTCTCTACATGTAGAGATTGTATTTGACGAGTGACAGATAGTTGGGACTTCTGACACATATTCCTCATGTATGAAATTAAGTGCTACTTTAGCTTTAGTTTCACATAAAACTACAGGATGAGTACAAAAGAATACCCCAAAATTGAAGATCTATAATATCAAAACCAAACAACCTCCAACCTTGATTCACCAATCAAATAGACAGTAGAACGAGAACTATGGACGCCATCCAAACCGTAACACGGGACATGATGGCAAGAGCGTGGAACGAGTTTGATTATTACGTAGATGTCGTCCGGGCCGCTCGTGGTGGTCACATTGAACATTTATAAATGTATGGTAAACAAATTTGGTAGTTCGGTGTTTCATTTGATTGGTCAATCAAGGGTTTAGGTTGTTTGGTTTAGATATTATAGACCTTCAAATTTGGGGTATTCTTTTATACTCACTATATATAATGAATAATGTCTAATTTGTATTTTCTCAGGACAAGTATTTTACAACCATCATAATTCCATCTTGCTGGTTAAATGAATTGTTTCAATTATCACCCATGATAAAATAACACTCTCAAAAGAAAACATAAAGAAATGGTAGAAGTTCATAGATTAACTAATATAATAGTTTTATGGCATGTTACGACATTACACACAAACGCTTACCAAACTTTGCAACAAATATAATACCAGTAATCAATGAAAATCACAGATCTGAACAATGCCTACTTCGCAAAATAATAAGATAAATGGTGGTCCACATGTACAGTGTAAATCTGAATCAGTGATATTAATCAGTGGAATTATTCTTACTGAAACTTCAGTCAACGTGTTGTTAACTACATCCTAATCAGTGTAATTCAGTAGGAATTGTAATGCCACGCAACCGTTATTCAGTTTTATTTACATAAATCATAATTAAATAAGTGAACGCCAGCAAACAAAAAAATCAGGATTAACTTGATTCCAGAGGAGTAGTCTTAACAGGTTTGCTATAAAAGTCACTAATTTGGAGCAGTTTTAACTATTTCGGCTTTAAAGTTGAGTTGAGCCAAGAGGCTTTTGTGGGCCCTTGACATGAAGGTCTCAAGAACCAATGAGGGTAAAGCGAGGTGTGAATGGAGCAGCCCCGGAATTCAAAGACGGGGGAAACGGGAGATCCCCGAGAAAATTCGCTGACTGGCGGCATAGTCCGGCAAGATTCCCACGTAGAGGAATCCGGTAGTTACCCCTTCGGGAATAGAAACCGGTTCGCCTTGGCGGGAGGTAAGAAGTCTAGCTGCTACGCTACTGCGGCCCCCAGGATCCAAACCAACGGGTGCAGAGGTGGTGATTGTTTCAGGCTATGGTAAGTGGCGTATATGCATTAGGGGATTGATAAAGGAGGGGTGTGGGGGTGAGGGAGACGCGCTGGTTCACACAGAGGGAGGTCGACCTGGCAATTAAACTCGCGCACTTAGTCGGTGCGAACAGGTTTGGAGAGCACATGCGTAGGGCGTTCGATAAATTAACGTCATTAACCAACTCTCTCCCCGGCAGCAGGCGGCGTGGCGCAGAAGGCCTGCGTCGTGTGGAACTGGCTCGGGAGTAAACTACACCAGCGCGGTTTCCGTCTCTCCGATGGCAATCTCCGCCGGGAGCTGCAGCCCTTGCCGCAGTTTAATTACACGAGTTTGCAGCAGCACGCACGAAACACGGCCAATTGAGATGATAATTTGACTATCGATCACGAAGTTAATATTCAGACTAATATTTGTACAGTAAATATAATCAAACAGGCTTANTCAAACAAGCTTATTAGGTATCGTCGCAACTGCTAAAAACATAATTGAGCACAATTCTGAGTTAGAACTGTTCGTAAATCCTGAACACTCAAAAAAATATGTTGAATTATTCGCATTAGTACGAGCACAGTTTCAGAAAATACTTCTTTCTAATAAAAATAAAAGACGTTTTATTGACTAAATCTCGTTTCCTGGTTTTATAGAAAATTTAACTGAAAAAAATATGTATCATCATATAAGCAGATAAATTAATTTCGACAGGAATATTGCAATGAAACCATCGTACAAGGCAAAATTAAGAAATTTAATTATAAACTTTTTCACACAGTAGAAGGCATACGTTAACTTTAATTTCACTGGTCAACAAAAAAAAAATTTTCTTTCACAAGAACTAAATAAACAAAATCTAACTATCTTTACCATACAGAGTTCAAATATGTTCTCAGATTTTTTCCACCAGGCAAGATTTTTTTTGTGGCACGTGTTTAAAGTGTTAAAAGAATTGGAACATACAAAACACTAAATAATAAATATACGGCTAATTTACGCTTACTTAAAAAGTTTTGTATGATGATTTTCGGCCATATTTAGCGATTGGGAAGTCTCTCTTCATGGTCCAGCAGTAGTCGGCCAGCATGTTGGGATTCCATTTGCCTTGGTACCTCTTTTCCATAGTAGAAATCTGCTGATGAAAACGCTCACCATGTTTATCAGAGATAGCCCTAAGATTTCAGGGAAGAAGTCTAGGTGAGAGTCCAAGAAGTGAATTTTCAAAGACATGTTGCAGCCCATTCCTCTGTACAACGTCAGAAAATCGCTCTCTATTTCACTATAGTGTTCTTCTTTATTATTGCCAAGAAATCCACAACAGATATTTTTGAATGATTTCCACGCTGCTTTTTCCTGCGGATGTAACAGTTCCTCAAAATGGTCATCATCCGATATTAGTGATCTTATTTGCGGCCCTATTAATTTTCCTTCCATGAATTTTGCATCGCTTATTTTAGGAACTTTAGATTTCAGATACATAAATTCAGCAGAACGTTTGTCCATAGCTTTTACAAAATTTTTATAAGCCCTAGTTTTATATGCAGGGGAGGTAAATACACCTTTTCGGGATCCACTAATGGGGATTTTGTTACCTTTTTTTGCCCAGGAATAAGATATTCACGTTTAGGCCATTGTTTTCTTATGTAGTGAGACTTCCTATCCCTGCTGCCCCATTCACGCAAAAAACAGCAGAATTTCGTGTATCCAAGTTGCAAACCTAACAATAAAGCTCTGCCCTTACGGCCACAGAAGGAAAGCGGACAAAACATTGCCCGAGGTTTCAACCCTCGACATCCAAGGCACCCGTAGTCAGCGCCAGAGAGGTAACTCGTACCCTACGACCCACCCTGTATCTCACAGAGCGAGTACCGTTATACAGAAGTATATTACGCGAAAATGACTGTCACAAGAAAACTATGCCTGATGGAAGAAATCTGATTTCATATTTTAATTCAGCATAAAAAAACTGAATTAGGGTCGCTATTCAGTTTCCTTGTGAAAAAAATCATGTTGACCAGTGATAATTTACCATAATAATGCAGTACAACTGGCTCGCTCTTAGATTTACTTGCGGCCAGCTGTTAGGGGACTGTACCATCCGTACTTAAGTATCTTTATTATTACAGCAACGTTAAAACATAATAATGCAAACATGTGCTATAGAGGAAAGAATTTTGACTGTATAGAAATTGTGTTGTTGATGTCCACAATTAAGGAGCTTCACCTGTTGTCACATTGTCACAGCAGTCTTAATAATTTACTGAAACGCTAAAACATAATTCGCTTTTCCACGTTATTAACACTTAATATTCAATTAAGCAAGAGTTCCACAGTTTTCGAATAATTCTTAAGGTAGAATAGAAGTATTCTATTTTGAGATTGGGAAATTAAATTCTTTTAAACAATTTCTTAACGTAATGACAGTATGTGTCATAATATGTAATACATACGCTTTCTTACTGCATTCAATTCTGCCGTCTTCTGCAGAAAATAATTTGGTAGAAAAAAGAATAGATAACAATCATATGAACATAATGTAAAAATTACTATTAAAGCTATGCTACCGTTGCACACATCACTTGCCTTTGAGCATTCTTAGAAGCTTTACAGCAGCAAAATGAAAGTTTCTTGCAACCATTTCAAATGGCGCTGTAGACATATTTTTCACGGCGATATTTAAGTGAAGACGCGACTTTTTGTTTTGCCGACCCGCAAGTAATATTTTTAGTTTTTATTTCACAACTATGAACACAGCTCATCGTGGATGTGATATGTATGATATGACAAAGTTACCTGATTTTTCAGTTTAACATTTTAGTAAACAATGTGGTTTAGGTGTGTTAAAAATTGGCGTATGTTTGAAAAGGGTTTTAAGGGGGATATGACACGCGATCACACACGGATCAGGTGTTTATCTGATAAGTCTATCATTATTTCCTCTAGAAACTATACTAAAAGTGTCTATGTAAAAAGAAGCACTACAAGAGGATTAATTGTCTCAACTGTAGTCTTTTCGCAGTATCTTTACACTTTTTTAAGGGTATTAAGAAATAGTTCTCAAGCAAAATATTATTTAATATTTAACTGAGAGCGCACAAATGCGGTACGTTGTCCCGTTGGTGAAATATACTGTACTTAATTCAGCTTTGTTTGCATGAGGCGGAGGAATATACTGACAGTAGAGCTTAAGCCGTGGTTCTGAAAAGTAGGCAGTTACCACGACTGGAGTATATACAGCATGCTTCAGTAAAAGCGTGCAAAAATGAAACTGCGAGCAGAGGTGGTATGACGGAGATTGAGAACATGTAGTTCGCGAAGCAAGCGGAAAGGAAATTTGGACGTAAACATGTCTAACACAAACACAGTTGTCCATATTGGTTACGTGTATTGTTGACATCGCGTGTGCACACTGCTGACAGGTAGTACTGTACATGACCTCTCCTCTGACGGGCCGGTGTTGACGTCAGTGTGTGGCTCACAAGAGTTGCTCAAAGTGACGGCCACCAACCTCAACGCAAGCACGACAACGGCGCGCGATATTCTGCCGCTCCTGTTCAAATATCCCACGAGTCCTGCGTCTGTCGTTGATACACGCTCGTACTGTGGCGATGTAGGGACGACAAAGCCGTATTGTAGGCGATAGGTGAACCACACACACATCATGGGTTGCCCACATCTAGAACCCCATGTCGCCTTTAGCTGGACCGCGGATCACACAGTCCCTATCTCAATACGTCCCGCGGTGAGGTATCATTTACAGGTACATTTTTGCACGCTTTTCAGAAACATTCTGTATACAATGTGTTTCTTAAACAAGGGGACTAACTTCTGCGGTGTATTCCTGACGAAAATGTAAGACTAAAATATAAGTACTACTATTCTTGTCAAGTGAATATTTAAAAAAATGCTAATTTAAATTGTCTTACTCTGTAATGTGGGTTACCTACCTGGTATGCAACACACGTTCTGTTTTGAATGTTCAACATGAATTATCTCACAAACGGTTCACTTGAGAGTGTTTCTACAAGACTGATTTTTTTGATTCACAGGTTGTCTTTGTAACTCTACGTTGTAAGAAATTTGAAAAGTTTGTTGCAAACGTAGGGTGCCAACAGCCATTTCCAAAAGGAAGGGGGGTGATATTGCAGACTGCCCTTTTAAAGGTGTAAGATTTCCCTTATGCGAAACACCATTCACCGATTAGTTGCTTAATCACAAGTGGTGTCTGATATTTTCAACTTAAAAGCGTTTTAAAACTCCAATTGTGTGGGCACACATCTGCCTTAGTAGTCGCTTTAGGGGATAAGGTGTACATACATTTTCGTAGGGAATTGCCTGCCGAATTTCATCCCCATGCTTTAAAAAGACGTGGTGCATACTCCTAGGGGTAGTGATAATTAATTAGTGACTATAGTTGTAGCGACTAATCACGATGCAGGAAAACCCCGAATGTCACGAAGCACATTAACCACATGCGTGGAAATGTCACTAAGAGCTTGAGGCGCATTGGGTTCGGGTGAGTGACATTCGGATATTCTTTCTGCCGGGTGGGAGTCAACCGTTAACCTTTGCTGTGATGCTTGACCTTTCCTAACAAGGAGGCCAGGCACAAACATCTACTACGAGCGGACAGCACTAGCGGACGTCCCGCCCTAGTCGTCCTATATTTGAGTTGGATTTATGAAATACAGCTTGCATTATTTAATAGTTTTCCTCACTCAGGTTGAATACATTTTTTATCGTGTATAATGGATCTACGAAGCATGAGGTACTGATTGTACGTTTCCTCAAGTAAATCTTTGATTCCCTAAGTATAGAGATTTGTAGTTTTAATGCTACTGCTATTATAAGACGTGTACTTGTCCGCACAAAACACTGTTATTTCTTTTCGGAAACTGCATTCAAACAAAAACGTANGCTATTATAAGACGTGTACTTGTCCGCACAAAACACTGTTATTTCTTTTCGGAAACTGCATTCAAACAAAAACGTATCACAACAATTGTGACATTTGGTTGTGATGGTGTAGAACGGAAATAATTTTTTCAAGCCATATTTTAGAATAACAAACAACATTACTTAAGTTGTAATCCTGGACTTATGTTTGTTATCTAAGATGGTGAGAGAATAGACGTATAGGTGTACATTTCAAGTAGAAGTAATTCTATTCCCCTGAAAAATCCCGATGTACTGTGCTACTGACAAATGAAAGAAAAACTGATGAAAAATTTATATAATGTTNAACACAAAAATTGTGACATTTGGTTGTGATGGTGTAGAACGGAAATAATTTTTCCAAGCCATATTTTAGAATAACAAACAACATTACTTAAGTTGTAATACTGGACTTATGTTTGTTATCTAAGATGGTGAGAGAATAGACGTATAGGTGTACATTTCAAGTAGAAGTAATTCTATTCCCCTGAAAAATCCCGATGTACTGNATTCCCCTGAAAAATCCCGGTGTACTGTGCTACTGACAAATGAAAGAAAAACTGATGAAAAATTTATATAATGTTTATACAAATATATATTTATGATGTGTAGCAGAATTTAATGTAAACGTACAAAATCACGAGTAATTAAATACGATAAATATCTTGTATTAAACGTACGAGAAAAAAGAAATGATTTCGAAACTGTTCTCAATACGATATTTAAGTGGCCAGTGAAACGAATAAAGGTCGTTAAACTCCAAATGAGAAATGCAGAGAAAATAGTGATTTCATGTATCTCCATGTAAGAACTTTTCATGTAATACGGTTTAAAAATAAGCAGTTCATATCAATAATTTAAAAAAATCGGAAAACTTAAAAAATAAACAATTGCGGTTTATCTTAACAAAACATAAAATTGTATTTTAGGGTGAATTTATAGAACCTCAGATTGTTCCCTTATCGTCTGGAATATGAATGAAACCGTCGCAAATTTTATCAGTTTTTCAATGCTTCTTCACCTGCACTTGCGGAGGCAGACATTTAATATTTCCCGCGGAATTTCGTAAGGCTGCCGCCTAGCTTGCGCTTGAACTGCGTTGCAGAGTGATTGAAATACACGCCTGNAACGTACAAAATCACGAGTAATTAAATACGATAAATATCTTGTATTAAACGTACGAGAAAAAATTAATGATTTCGAAACTGTTCTCAATACGAGATTTAAGTGGCCAGTGAAACGAATAAAGGTCGTTAAACTCCAAATGAGAAATACAGAGAAAATAGTGATTTCATGTATCTCCATGTAAGAACTTTTCATGTAATACGGTTTAAAAATAAGCAGTTCAAATCAATAATTTTAAAAAATCGGAAAACTTAAAAAATAAACAATTGCGGTTTATCTTAACAAAACATAAAATTGTATTTGAGGGTGAATTTATAGAACCTCAGATTGTTCCCTTATCGTCTGGAATATGAATGAAACCGTCGCAAATTTTATTAGTTTTTCAATGCTTCTTCACCTGCACTTGCGGAGGCAGACATTTAATATTTCCCGCGGAATTTCGTAAGGCTGCCGCCTAGCTTGCGCTTGAACTGCGTTGCAGAGTGATTGAAATACACGCCTGTTCCACGAAACCACTAAACGTGCGCCCAATGTGGTGATCTACGAATATAACACACAAGACGAGGGCTGTTATTACTTTCAAGATGTCACGCACGTTANGTTTTTCAATGCTTCTTCACCTGCACTTGCGGAGGCAGACATTTAATATTTCCCGCGGAATTTCGTAAGGCTGCCGCCTAGCTTGCGCTTGAACTGCGTTGCAGAGTGATTGAAATACACGCCTGCTCCACGAAACCACTAAGCGCGCGCCCAATGTGGTGATCTACGAATATAACACACAAGACGAGGGCTGTTATTACTTTCAAGATGTCACGCACGTTATTAACACAATTTCAGAGCACTCCAATACGACTAACANTATTAACACAATTTCAGAGCACTCCAATACGGCTAACAACAGCCTTTTCAAAGCACTGCAGCTCAAAGTATACACACCAGATACATAAAGAACTACTTAAGGGCCCTGTACTGAACCTTCCTACAGACTTTCCACCAACACAATGACAAGGTCACCTCTGAAAGTCCTACAGGGGCATGCAGTTCGACTAGAACACTGCACGCCGCCTTGCGCTTAGCGCCCGTGGCACACTTGATGCGCGTGGCAGTCTCGCCCTTATCGCTCCCGTGCTTTCCGGCCTCAAGCACGGATCAAACTTTTGATAGGCAGGAGCCTTACAGTGTGTCGCTAATTTAATCCCAACATTTATATTTTTGAGCTAACTTTCCGTTATCTTCACTCTTCAACTTACCGAGGTATTACACATATTATTCGTCTTCTGCGCATGCACCCAGCATTGGCCTACCCCAAAGGAATACAACTGTCAAAGTCATATGGTCGACAGTGATGGAACATGCTTGTTTATATCTAAAATTTCAAAAGACAAGCATTTTGGATTAATATAATACTTTTGCTAATTGAATTTAATTTAACTGCATTACAAATTGGTTAGATGAAGTAAGCAAACATCTTAAATCACTTGATTACTAATGACGTTCTAACCTCGAAACTAATCTACGCCGTTTTTGCTAGTCGTGTGGGCAGAAAAGCAGTTCAATGTTGGGACATGAAGACTGGCTGAGCTCAGCCAGCAAGATCGCGCTATCTCATATTTATTTAGTCTATGGCCGAGAGCCGGTGGTTCATGCGACGGCAAGAAGACGAGTCTAGTATCAGCTGAATTGGTGCGGTGTGTANGCCGGTGGTTCATGCGACGGCAAGAAGACGAGTCTAGTATCAGCTGAATTGGTGCGGTGTGTAGAGGGGGGGGGGGGACATATATATGACGTGTGTGGCCCACGTTTGATTGGCAGCTGATACCTTGCGGCCACTACCACACTCCAGGAAGTCGGAAATAGTTTTATGTTTGTAATACATCCCGAAACATAACGCAAGAACGAATCCGGAACTACTCAATATATTTGGGTGGGGTTTNTTTTATGTTTGTAATACATCCCGAAACATAACGCAAGAACGAATCCGGAACTACTCAATATATTTGGGTGGGGTTTATTTTGTTAGCTACATATTTATTTAACAAAACCATCACATTTAACTTATTTTCAAAAAAAATATTTTTCACTCTCTTTCGAATAATAATTGAAACTTGAAACACATTATGGATGAAAAACAATTTAAATGTATAATATCAACGATAACGTTTCCTAATTCTAGTAGAATTTAATTTCTCTANTGAAAAACAATTTAAATGTATAATATCAACGATAACGTTTCCTAATTCTAGTAGAATTTAATTTCTCTATGTGATGCTGTTTAATTTTCTTTTAATTTGGGTTTTTTCTAGGAATATAAACCTCAATATCACGCAGTTATATTAATAATATTTTCTGCGTGTCAAAGCACATTTCTCTGGTATTATTACTTATTATTTCGTTATCTCTGAGCGTATTTGGCAGCAAAATAATGCTGAAACGGTTACCAAAGATACAAAAACAACATTTTGCTATATAACGCCTAGCAAGTAATACTGTCAAGTGTGGCCACCAAGGGAAGTTTTTGTTGAATGAGTTTACTGTTCGCAACAAGCATGCAAGTACTAACAAACGAGAAAAAATTTCAAACATTTGCAAAGTTAACTTAAATATGATCTCGTATTTCCAATATATATATACCTAGTGTCATTTATACGGGAAAAGGTAAAATCTTCATAGAAAAATTAAATTAAACTGATTTAAGTTCTGAAAAAAATTAAGTTGATTGTCATTAAGATGTCAGAATTAAAGATACAATTTTTGTTACATGATTTCATTAGAATAATGAGCATGTGCTTGGTTAATATAGTTGCAGGTGTTAGAGTTTACAGTAAAAAAACAGGCGTTTGACGGGATACATTTAATAGTTTGCTGATTTGACCAGATTTTGGGCACGTCTATAGTTGCTAAAATTCTAATTATCACTGCGATTTCCCCAGGAATAATTTTACCCTATATTTGAAGTCTGTTTTAATACCAGATTTATTGACCTTGACATACTGCAGCTCAAAATATTAGCTTTTTTTGTACAACACACAAAACTTTTGGGAAATATTGAATCTATATTAAAATAATATCTTTTTATAAATTTCATTTTTGTTGGACGTTTTAGAAAGAAAGTTAAAATTTTAACTTTGTTATGAGTATAACAATAGGCAGAAACTGCAATACCAATTTTCGAAATACTCAATATTCATATTCGCAAAGAATGGACTGGCAATGGCAAGATTAGTTTGAAATATTCACATCCATTATAAGAAGTGAAAAATGAAGCGGTACATCAGTAAGTAGACTGAATAACATTTATTTATTATTTACTTTAAATTTGACTTAAAGATGATGCTCGAGAAACGTGTATCAGCTTTGTGTAGGTGTTATTCTTGTCGTGAGCAATACTCTGCTGTGATAAAAACTTTCTCTGTTTGCCAAATATTTTCCAGTATTTTTATTCCTTCTATNATCGTGAGCAATACTCTGCTGTGATAAAAACTTTCTCTGTTTGCCAAATATTTTCCAGTATTTTTATTCCTTCTATTATTATCCCGCGACACTACTCTCGGATGCTCCAAAATTCTTATTTTTTGTTGTCCATCTCGGTGTG
Organism: Clitarchus hookeri; assembly: GCA_002778355.1. Lineage (NCBI taxonomy): Eukaryota > Metazoa > Arthropoda > Insecta > Phasmatodea > Phasmatidae > Clitarchus > Clitarchus hookeri. Next base: position 121,722 of record NQII01003865.1, on the reverse strand, counting down.
CGTCGCTGTGTGAAAGGCAAGGCCGGAACACGCAGACAAAAAAGGTGAAAAAAGCGTCCCTGCAAATAGGTTGGCTGTCGCCGGCTGACAAACGCACCCTCTCCCCCGGAAGGCTGGCAACCAGTGTGTCACTGCTGTGACGTGGGTACGCTACTTACCAGGGGTTGCGTCGTTCTAATTTAAAAGGCTGTGGAAACATCTCGCTGTGACCAAATACACGAAAAATAAAATCGAGAACTTAACTTTGCCTAGGTTCCATTAAAAGTACTATAACATATTTCGTTATGACGGAAGTTAGACAGTAAAAATTATTTTTAATCTCTAAAGGTATTAATTAATACTTTCGTGTGTAAACTCATGTATACATTTATTTTTCATTAATAGTTTTTTGAGTCATTGGAAGGGGTATTTTCCTTTTATAATATTTCTCAATTTCCTGTAAAAACTTAGTCATATTTCTGGAACAACTTAGTGCTTTTGTTCAGTTGATTTGTGGAAAAAAAGCGATTTTAAATGATCACGTGAGTGCCTTGAACTTGAGGACAGAATTAAATTATTTAAGAATTCATCTACCCTATTTGTTTGCAACTTTTCAGTGAGTTCGGGGAAGGATTTGAGCAACATAGGATTGCATTTCTTCAAAAATTCCCTTGTGCATTTTTGAATCGACTCATTTCGCGAGTCCGCGGTGGCTGAGTGGGTAGATTGCTCGCCTTCCACCAAGGCGATCCGGAATCAATCATCGGCCGTGTCACTCCTACATTTTCGCAAATGGGAATCTTACCGGACGATGCCACTGGTAGGCGTGTTTTCTCTGACATCTCCCGTTTCCCCTGCCCTAGTATTCCGGCGCTGCTCCATTCTAACCTCATTTCACACTCATCTACTCACGAGACCTCTGTGTTAAGAGCCGCCCAAACCGCTCGCCGACTCATGTCTCGAAATATCTCGACGAGATCAGCAAATACCGAAATGCAATGAACGGACAACAATATTATTCATGGTTAGAANAATACCGAAATGCAATGAACGGACAACAATATTATTCATGGTTAGAATACCGCGCTTACGAAACCAAGAAAGAAAACAGGGAAGATCGCCAATGGCACAATGAGAATATTCTGCATGGCGATGGATATCACAATCGCTCCCGACACTAGGCGATCAACAATGCCCTCAGTACCTGCCAGCAAAAGGGTCATCTATTGCTNGATATCACAATCGCTCCCGACACTAGGCGATCAACAATGCCCTCAGTACCTGCCAGCAAAAGGGTCATCTATTGCTTAGTGATGTCACAAGATAGAGAAATCTAAATGCTACAGCAGGATGTATTTTCAGTCGTGGAGAGACCATATGGAACTACAAGACATTTGAAGTTGTGTAAGATAGATTATCTCCATTCGCCTCGCCACAATATTGCAGCACAAGGCACCACTTAGTGACATTTCAACCAATGACATGCGTATATCAGTCTGAATCATGTTAGAGAGACAGAGAAAGAGCGNGCACCACTTAGTGACATTTCAACCAATGACATGCGTATATCAGTCTGAATCATGTTAGAGAGACAGAGAAAGAGCGTCTCTTTCTACGTTGTAAATGAACTTGTGTGTTGTAAGCACGTATCAAAATTGTAACTATCAAGTAATGATGGGTCACTATTCATTAAATGCTTTATTTTCGCACACTTTCGGCAAAGTTGATACTTTCTTTTACACGTATCCGATATTAAAATGTTAATTGATATGCAAGTTATTTGTTTTTGAAATAGTAGCTGCCAGCATTAAGTACCGGATTATCAGATGGGCAGAGCTGGCAACTGTATATGGACCCGGCGGCAAAGGATTAAATTTCCATTTGTTTAACAGAAAAAATTCAGCTTTGTTATTTCTTATATAGATTCCTACATAGATTAAATAACCAGTCAAAGCACGAAAACTGCTTGTTTAGTCTTTCATATTTTGAAAATACAGTACCAGCGTAACTNGATTAAATAACCAGTCAAAGCACGAAAACTGCTTGTTTAGTCTTTCATATTTTGAAAATACAGTACCAGCGTAACTTAGCAACCCAAATAAGTATAGAAACCATTAAGGTCAAATTAAAACTTCAAAAGTTCTTTAAAAATTATTTTATATCAACTGTCAGTTAGTAAAAAGTTAAATTTCTCTCTTGGTACGTGTAAAACACACGTTGTGGGAATATAAATATGTTTTCAAACATTTCCGGTTGTAATGCAGGTACTATATTCAAAGTTATCAAAAAAAAAAAACCTTCCAAGAAAATTGAATTTCTTCATGAAACTTTCTGTATATGTTGTGGCCTTGCCGTGCTCGCAGAATATTCTCAAAATGAAGCTTCTTTAACCCCAAAGTATGTATACTTGCTCTATTCAGCTAGTGTATCTCTTTTAATCAACTGTTTGCTTGCATCACATCAAGTACTGAAAGAGCGAAACAAACTTCCCGCTCGTTACAAATTAATAGGGAATTTACATTAAGAGATGCGAATCTCTTGGGTGGATGAAATAGTTCTACAAAAAATCAGAATAGTAGAATAAAATTTTACAAACAGTAGAGTCAGTGATCAAATTCCTCTCAGCACATAAATTAGCGATAAAAAAAATAGTTGGATCTCAACGCAGTAGTAACTTTTTCTGAATTTTAAAGTTTAGCGTGAATATAGCAATCAACGTCAGGGGAAGCCTTCCTGTTTGTCCTTCTCAAATTGCACAGAAGTAATCGAAATAGCGGGATATAAGGTGTTAGAAACGATTGTACAGCAAATACAAGAAACCAAATATTATCCTGTGGGGTGTTATTTTACACCAGATATATATTACTTTGATCAAATCGCTGTAGGGTTAAGATATATTGGAGTGTCAGATTGTGAAATAGCAGAATATTTTCTTACATTTATCCCCATAGCAAGCAAGCCGCACTGAGGAAGCGCTTGCCACCAATGTTTTGAGCTTCTTGGACAAACGTGGCATTCATATAAGATACATGAGAGGAAAGTCTTATGATAGTGCAGCAAGCATGTCAAGATACTAGAAAGTTCGTCAAGTACAGAATGCTAAGGTGAATCAGCTTGCAGGCTACATTGCATAAACTAATATTAAATAATAGTTTAGTTACAAGACGCATGAGGTGCGTATCTGAGTTCGTAAACGAGGGAGTTCTTCATAAAAATTACAGAACTATATTTGATTTTTTAATTAATTTATTTACAGCAATAAATTATCTACTTCCACTATTACTCTTTATTTCTCAGTGAGGGCAATTTTCAATAACTATTTAAAACTCTTATTAACGCCCTTCTTGATGTATCTGTTTGGTTATAGGTTATTAACTCATACTCATCATTAACACACGCTCAGTTTGTCATATCGCCATTATTTGTCATGTCTTTCACTGACACATCCAGTCCAATAGTCCAGCATGCCAGTCTCACTTTTCGCTGCTCCGATGCTCGCAGTCACAGATTTTCCTCCCGCTGGACACTTCTCTCGCCGCGCATTTCGCTCGTCGTCTATCGCTGAAACTGCATCTACTCATCCGTTCAACCACTTCTCGCTCGGAGGCCCGTCACATTTATGTCAGTTGCGCTGACCATCTAGAAGGTTCAACTTATCCTTAGGAGCCACGCTGAGAGTAACTAGGTCAGTAATCCAGAGCATTCGCCATGTGTCTCAAAGATACCCGATACGCAAGGTCGGGTGTGGCACGCACCCTGATATCCATAACAGGCACGCTTTGCGAACATTCATCTGTGAAAACCGCTGCGTATCCGGTTGCAACTGACAGTGCGCGCGTCAATAAATCTTCCTTGCCACNAAACATTCATCTGTGAAAACCGCTGCGTATCCGGTTGCAACTGACAGTGCGCGCGTCAATAAATCTTCCTTGCTACGCACACTCGCAAAGCGGCCGCCCGTAACAGTCTTAAAAATAAATAACGCGTAAATGACTAACTGATAACGAATGAAATATGTTATAGTTATTTCATAGCTTTATTTTTAGGTATAAATTTCAAAATCGAACGAAATTTACATATTTACTCTACAGCTCAATGTAATTTTACTCATGTTAGAATTCCATACAAAAATATTTCTTCACAATTTATATTGCGGTTCCCCCTTATAATAACAATTTTAAATTCTAGATAACATTTGATAACTAACAGCCATAAGTTTAACCTTTATCGCAGGTGAACCAAATGCCATATTCTTAATAAATTGAAACACCGCACACTTGAGACGTCAGTAAATAACTTAGTTGAAGCCAAACTTTAGATTAAAATAACTTTATAAAAATTTGAATGAATAAAGATTTAAAGTAAAAATTCTTAAANGTTGAAGCCAAACTTTAGATTAAAATAACTTTATAAAAATTTGAATGAATAAAGATTTAAAGTAAAAATTCTTAAACAGTTTTTTAATGATTTGCACTTTAAAATAATATTTTGTGGTTGCTACTAAATGTTTTATTGGTGTACACCCTGCCAAATTATTTTGTGGTAGACCGAAAATTTTTTAGGTGTCACTACTAAACTTTTGTAGCCATTAAAAATGTATTTTGTGGTGGTTTTTAAAATGTTTGTGTTCACCCCAAAATAATTTGGCAGGGTGAATACTAACAAATATTGTGGTCGCCTTTAATTACTTTTGTCAGAGAGGTATGTTAATTAACATATCAACAATGTCGTGTCACGAAACAATAAAATAATCTTAAATTCTATAAAAAAAACTGGCACTTTAGCAGTTTTAAGCGTCATCTACAATCGAATTTACGTGAAACATTACAGCTAAATTTTATTATAAGGAAACTTACACGTCTATAATCTATGTTAACAACTAGAAAAATAAAACCAGTATTGGTTTTTATAGAAATGTGCATTGTTAATTGAATGGGTAATTTATAATATTAGTATTTGTAATAGTTAATTACTTTCTGTAAAAAAACGCATTTCGCAGATTTCATAATTACGCTAAATTATTTGAATTTTTTTTTTGTATAACTTGATTTAGTATAACTGAAAATAACAACAACGTGAGGTGATGGCGGGACCTTGTATTGGCGAACGTGCACGCTTGTATGTGAAGTTTTGATTCCGAATGGTTGGCGTTAAACGCAAAGACTCTTAAGCTGGCCGACTTTTGAAGTAGCCGTGACGTTTAATGTTTGTTGTAGCCACGTTTATTATTCGACGTGTATGTATGACTTACTGTAATGCTTTACGGTAGTGCTGAATCATTTGTAGACGGGGCTTTACGTCTACGGTTGGCGCAAAGGTTTCAGCGATTCGCCTGGACATGGATATGACACGTGTTATGTTCCTCTGGTCCTTCAACATAGAGCATGTCAGAATACAGAGCGCGAGAGCCACGAATATCGCAGAATCCAGCAGTGCACGCCCCCAAAATTGTATTACTGAGCGGCAAACATATAAGAAGGCTGTTCNTACCGCAGAATCCAGCAGTGCACGCCCCCAAAATTGTATTACCAACCAGTGCCTGGTAACCCGTGAGCCAGCCGGCATCTCAGCAAATAGCGGACGTTTCGCAGCACAGCAAACCAGACAGAGTGTTTTTATTTCACTGGAAGCTTATTGTGTGCAGGAACTTCTTCATAAATATTTTATTATAACTTCCCGGAGAACAAAATCAGCAGGCAAAATTCACACCTCTTGACCAAGACACATCACAAACGTATCTTCGATTCCTTACCGAAAATTTTGTGGATACAATTTTTAAAACTATTTTAATTCAAGAATCTTAATACTTTCTAAATATATTCTTAAGAAAGTTGAATTCTTTTTAACGCCTATATTAATATTAAAGAATACCAGTAATTCGACTTTTATAGGATATCCCAAAATATTAATTTTATATGATTTTTAATAACCAGTTAGATATCTCCTAACGTTTATTTAAAATTCACTGTTATAGATTTAGTAAAATGTAACATAATTTTAAGCATTTGCAAGACTTTTTTTCACGTTTCTTGACAAAGACACGTAAATATTTACTCATATTTACAATGGGAGGGTTTGAATGTAAGTTCATTACTAACAGGTTTCCAAATTTATGCACCAAGAGAGGGTTAGGCAAGGAAAAGCTACGGTACAGTACCCGCTTATAACTTTCAACTTTTTTCACCTCTGCGCTGCATGGAGAAAGAGTCCATAAATATTTCCACAAACTTTTATCTCGTGGCTAACAAATCCCGGGTGTAGTAGAAAGTTCGGATTCTGAACAGAACATAACTCTTGCCAGTGCCACATTGCCCGTAATGTGCCTCGGCACAAGAAATAAATTCAGCGGGGTGCTTCGTCACCAGAACATAACACTTAACAACAAGCGCAACTCTCAAACAAGACAGCAGTTTTGCTTATTTTCGAAAGAGTAATAGCTGCAAGCATAGTTATCTCAAACGCACACGTGTCTCCTACTGAAACAGGCATTCCCCACCAGATTGTTATCAAATTGGACAGGATACAATCCCCGTTTTTTATTTTAAATACACACATATTAATACAAAATTTCAACAATAATATTTTATGTAATACATCAAAATATCATATTTTTAATGCAAATAAAATGCACAGTGGACTGGAAGTTAGAAAACTGCTCGACCGCAAACCCTTTGCAGCAAAAAAAAAGAAAAAAAAAATCACAGTTTTATTTTGGTATGCAAGTGTTCTCTGACACACCCCTTCTATCTCCATGTTAATCATCCTCTCCCGCTTTCCTTCATGCAATGTTCTGGCAGTGAAGAAAAAGATAAGTTTTAAATACTGGCAGACACTGGAAAATTTTAATTGATCTCAAGAGAAGCTATACTTCAAGCACATATGTATGTATGTTATGTTTGCAAATGGATCACGGTTTATTAGAAAAGCCCAGTTGATCTCCGAGCCAATGGCAGACCAGCAAGGAAACAAGCACTGTTCCTCCTGGTCTGAGGCACAGCTGCAGTCTATACCTAAATAAATGATAATTTTACTGTTTCATTCATTTAACAGCATCTGTCTTATTCAACAGCCACTTCAGATAATAGTGAATAATAAGCTATTTTCCTTCTTTTATTGGTTCAATGACATTTTCCACTGATTCACCAACCATTTCATTCGCTGTTTTCAGTGGTTTTTTTCTGATTGATCAGTTAATCAAGGTTTATCAAATTAAATAACAACGCATAAACAAATCAACCCAAAAAATATATTTTTTAATGTGAGTTTCGTTTTCATAATACCACCTAACATGGCAACATGAACATTCAATCTTTTATTTACATTTTACGTTTTTCATTTCGTTTTCAAGTAATGTTTATAGTGCTCGGTTCGAAGGTGTATTCAATGTGGTGGAGTGAGTACATTCAAACGTACGATTTATTTCGACAGTTCCAATGTTACCAATTAAACCAAAAACTAGAATAAAGGACATACAATTTAAAACTTCATATATTTTCCCCTTAAAATGGACTTTGGTTGGGTAGCTCGATTAGTTAAATAACTGTATGTAAACGGTGTGTTGTGGGTCCAAATATATGACATCGCGAGTTCTCCTGTTTTTTAAATTTTTATATTTGCTTTTAATGCAAAACATGGACAGTGTTAATTTCTGGTAATGATTGGGCTAAATGTAACTAACACTGTATTGGTTTCTCAGCATGCAGTTCACTGTGAAATAGTTCCACTGGAACAACTAGTGGTTTTCCACTGACTCTAAAATGAGTCGTTTTCACTGATTCGACTAGGTTAATTTTTTTTAAATCAGTGGTTTTCCTTTGATTCGAATTTATTTTGGCTACAGAAATCTGAGGCTCTAAAATACATCGGACAGTGGAGTATAGACTACAGGTAGTTTAAAGAGCAAAATTTTCCTGTCCCTGCTTTGGGAGCTGCATTGAATCCGTTCATGCACCTTCAATATTCATACTTATTTGATTACCTTACTTCAAAAATACAGCTCTAGAATCTGTTTGTATTTTCGGTGACAGTTAGGATAGGTAGGAACAGGGTTTTTAAGTGCATTTATTGATTCTTAACAATTGTATAAATATTGAAATAAAACATGCTTAGCAGGAAACTGAAACGCAAAGCTGTAAAATTTGAAGAGGTTTCTTGCGCAAGTTCTCCGGTACTTGAAATGCGTATATTTATAACCTTCAATTTTCATCACCAGTCTGTTAAGTGGCGGTTGCTAAGTTGCAGCGCTCAGACACTGTCCACGTTGGTACGAATCTCGGTGCGGTTTTAAATATTTCTAAACTAACGTAAACTTGTTCATGTTCGTAGAGGCAAACAAATCTTTAGTCGCACCAACCAAATTTTTATTTAAGGCCACCCAATTAGAACATAATAATTTGTCAAAACTTTTATTTGCTGCTTTACAAACAGTTTGGTTGCAACAAACAAACTTTGTTTAATTCAACAATACCTTGCTCTCAATGCGAATGTGCATATTTGTAAAGCATTTACTCGTACATCGATAACAATTGCACGGCTCCCCTTGCTCACGGATAAAGTGGTCATCCACACTTCAGTGTCTATTTCACACGTGGCGAAAGGACAAAAAATGGGAAGGAAAATAGATCCTGAGCAAGGCTTTCGAAAGTGTCCAATTTACCACGAATCCAACAGTTCTGCAGCTGCTGCATTGTCATGCAAATACCTACATATGAACGCCACTTTAACTCCAAGATTCTGTGACAGCACAAGTGTCCTAATTACTGAGCTTTCTAAGTTCGATTGATCAGGCTGAACACGCGACACGTATGCTTACATGCTACTATTATAAGCCAGTCATTCTATGGTGCAGACTCTTGTGGGTGATATTTGACATACACTTTTTGACAATAATAAGATTAAAAATTGTTAGATTGTATCTACACTAAAGAGCCAAAAATTCTGGTACACCTTCCTAATATCGTGTAGCCACCCCTACCCCCCTCCTCCCGGCCGAGATCGCAGAAGTGCCGCAAGACGAAGTGGCATGGACTCGAATAATGTCCGAAGGTATGCAGGAGGCAATTCACACCATCAATCCTGCAGGGTAGTCGACAAATCCAATCTGCACCAATTTGAGAAAGGGTTGCACGTCTGTCACGTTTAATGATTCTCGTCATTCGTCGTATGTCCCGTTTTTCACGATCTTTTTCTGGTCGCAGCGATGTCGAATATGTGATTTTTTACCGGATTCCCGACATTCACGGTAGACTAGTGAAATGGTCGTACGTGAAAATCCAAATTGTATCGCTACCTTGGAGATGCTATGTCCCATATCTCGTGCGCCGACTATAAAACCCCATGTTCAAACTCACATAGATCTTGATAACCTGCCATTGTAGCAGAAGTAACCGATCTAGCTGCCGACCGAATCGCGTTACTCTGATTGGTTCCATACCTCTGTCATTTGCATACGCACGCCTATACCAGTTTTTTTTGGCTCTTCAGTGTATAACCATTTGTTTACACTCTCAGGGGTTAACGCTTTGTCGACAGTGGAAGTCATTCGAGACAGAAGTTGTTTCACGGATAACAAGGAGAGCGGAAGAAATAGGTGCAGAAATCATCCCGGCATCCCCGTGGATCAAAGGAAAAAATTGAAAAGTAAATGCAAGCAAGCCTGCCCGAGAGCAAACCAGGTCCTCCAGAATGCAACCTCGGTGTGTTACCACTGACCTTCTCGCTAGATATCTGTAAGCGCTGGAAGAGATAAAAGTTATCGTCATCCCCTATTCTCTCTTTCATTTACTGTAACACGCCCTTCACGAAGGCATGGAACTTTCTCGATTAACTTTAGCTCATACATCATGCATGAAATAATGCACACCCGAGATGCGAATTTGCAGATATATTAGTTTTTTGAAGCGAATATTCGCCAATTAGCCAGCACAGAGTTTGCTTCCACCTCTCTGGCTGCTTTGAATTGCTTTGGAAGCGAGCACCTGCTCACTCTGCAAATAATGGAAGCACTAACAATGCTAATTATTCTTACGCGTGTGAATTTACCTGACCGGGACGTGCGCTTCACAACATCACCGTCTCTATGCCCTCTCTCTATCTCTCTCGATCTCGGCTACGGCCAATAATAAAGTTTAATGTTTGCAGGCAAACACTGTGAAGCAGACAGCGAGGACAAGTTACTCGATCATAACGTGGCCAGCGTTAACGTTGAAGGGCAAGCATAATGCATTTAAACGACCCACTTTCCGCGTGATGTGTGCGTGAGAAGGGGCGATATCACCTTCCCTTGTTACTGCCGCTTGTGTTATTCCTGGGGGGCCACGATGGAAATTACATATGCAGTAGTATATCGAGCCAAAACTCAATTTTCTGGAACACACGATTAAGTTGAAGTTGGTGTGATATTTTTACGCGGTGCAATTAATTTCGTCAATTTAAATACCTCGAGGTCATATTTCACGAGAAGGCCGCGGTGGCTGAGTGGTTAGCCTGCTTGCCTCCTACTTATGCGAACCGAACTAACTCCAGCCGGGCCACTCGGGATTTTCCCGAATGGGAATAGTGCCGGACGATGCTGCTCGTCAACGAGTTTTCTCGGGGATCTCCTGTTTTCCTCGTCCTTGCATTCCAGCGCAGCTCCTTTCTCACAACATTTCACCCTCATCGACCCTCAAGACATCGTTGTTAAGTGCCACCCAAATTGCTCAACTCAACTGAACTCTTATATTTTATGATTACTATTTTCTTCATACTAAATTCTGTATATTATATCTCCTTATGTATCACATTTCTATGCACGTATTTAACTGTTCTTAATAAATCTCACGTAATGTGATCAATATCGTTATACACAACGCGTTAATTAAGAATCAAGGATATTTAACAATGGGTACTCAGGTACTGGTATCCTGAACATCTTTTAAAATAAGCATTGATGGTTTTGCCAACACAACTTATTTTTTCAAGAGAAACTTCTAAGTAATAATATCTCTCTGATGAATAAAAATATTTTGGCAAAAGTATCAATACCCTTCTATTTTAAAATAGATTCTGGATGAAAGGACCAGACTACCTATTGTCGAAAAAAATTTATACTTAATTGACATGCTGTGTGAATGATGAAGATCACTTGACAAGCGATTTATTTGGCAAAGTTAATTACGAGCCTAGAAAGTATGCTTCCATCTTCCGAAATTTTCAAATTTTCTGTACTATTATTAGAAAACTTTTATCATTTGACTACAAATATTTACATATGTGGTCCTTAAAAAAAATCTCAACTCAAAATAGTTGTGAATATTACCGACATATCTATTTTAATGCAATTTTAAGGAACATTCTTACCGAGCCAGGTGGCGCAGTGGAGCACATAACTTAGCAAATACACACAGACCCAAACTGTTTGTAAGCCAAACCCTCAACCTAACACGGAAAGACACGTAAGGAATAATCTTTTCAGGTATTTGGGCTGCAAATAAATTTTGCTCTATAAATATATTACAACTTGTAATAAATCCGTTGCATGTATGAACATTTTGGAAATCGGTAATGCATTTCTGCAACGTGTACACCTTACCTAAGTAACAAAAACTGTCATAATTAAATGTTTTTGGCCCGAATGTCTGCCAAAACGTTTTTGTTTTTATATTTTACACGTGAAGTACGGTTTAGTAAAGCGGAACTTGAAAATAAGTCATTAATATTTGACTACAGTCATGGTAATGCTACAGAGTATTAGGATTGACACATTTCTCGTGGATTGACGCCAGAACATATCGCTACCAACAAATAACGATAATTATAATTATCGACTTCTAGAAGTTTCCCTGGTCATGTTACCAACAAGTACACATTTGAGATATAACGGTGAGATAAGTAGTAAAAATTCAAATATTGTCGTATATTACTCAGATATTATACAAGGTGTTGATGAGAATAGTAAATTGTTACTTGTTTCTACATTTATTCATAAGATATTGGAATGAAGCGAGTATTGTGCCAATGATCACAAAGTATTTTAGTTACTTACGCATTACCAAAGATGTCTTTTTGCGCCAACAACATCATTATTCAGTACTGTACGTTCATCTTGCCTGCCAAACACATGTATGTTATTAAATATGCTAATACTGACGAGAATTACTCCTTTAGGGAGTCATGCATTTGTTCCTTCCTTGGCGAAATAAATTGTAAAGAAAGCCTACTTTGTAACAGACAGGAATTATAAAGGGAATTAAGCCCTGATTCAAGTAATTTTAATCATGTATGCCGTCCTCAAGGGAACGATCTCCGATACAACAAGTTTCCTTTAAATGTGGCGTATTATCGGTGAAGAGAATCGGAATAACGTGCTTTCAAGATTAACGTAAATAAATATACGTAATTAATTTTTGGCGAAATTTTTTAATAAGTCTAGATGTAGATGTATTGGTTCATACTTTAAAAAATAGAGGTATGAAATTAAAAACACATTTTCTCAGAGATAACACCTATCATTTGTTTCATCAAATGAAGTTAATCACGCACCTTCCGGTTACTGACTACCGCACATAGGGACTAAAGAACATCGCGAATTAATTTTAGGACAAGGTAGACTTCAAACATATGTATATCTATGTTATATTTGCAATTGGATCACAGTATACTTGATATGCGCATGTGAACTCTGAGCCAATTACAGACCTGCAAGGAAACGAACACTGAATCGCGTGCCATCTGGTCTGACGTAAAACTGACTACACATCTGGTCTGACGTAAAACTGACTACACATCTGGTCTGACGTAAAACTGACTACACATCTGGTCTGACGTAAAACTGACTACACATCTGGTCTGACGTAAAACTGACTACACATCTGGTCTGACGTAAAACTGACTACACATCTGGTCTGACGTAAAACTGACTACACATCTGGTCTGACGTAAAACTGACTACACATCTGGTCTGACGTAAAACTGACTACACATCTGGTCTGACGTAAAACTGACTACACATCTGGTCTGACGTAAAACTGACTACACATCTGGTCTGACGTAAAACTGACTACACATCTGGTCTGACGTAAAACTGACTACACATCTGGTCTGACGTAAAACTGACTACACATCTGGTCTGACGTAAAACTGACTACACATCTGGTCTGACGTAAAACTGACTACACATCTGGTCTGACGTAAAACTGACTACACATCTGGTCTGACGTAAAACTGACTACACACAAGGGCAGCAGCCGTATTGTAGTGAAATGTACATAATTTTTGTTAAGAAGTTGTTTGTAATTTTACAAATATTTGTAAGAGTACAACAATTTCTCTTGTAAAATTACTCGTTTGTAAAGCTTGAAAACCTTAAAAAAAATAGGTTGGATTATACTGTTCTGTATCCACGAGCTCAAGCAGAATGGCTGATACTCAACAACGTAAAACCGTATATAGCTGTTCGTGCAAAAACCAAGGGTTGGTGTAAAGTTTTGTTCAAAAATAAATAGATTGGAAGATTTAATAACATGAGACACTTGAAAAAATTCCAATTATCATAATAAAAGATGACCATTATTAAAAAACGAGTAACACTTTTACTCATTAACTGTTAATGTTTCATATCTACACAGAACACTTAAAATGAAATAAATGTTATTCTTAACCAAATAACTTAACAAATAATTTTTATATATTTACTTGGAAGTCAAGATGCTTTAGTGGTTAAGGTTGCTTGTTAGTAATGGGAGAAACAAGCGTTCTAGCCCCCGTGATATCAAAGTGTCGCTTTTTTGGTGAATTATGTTTTCAAAACTTTTTTTCCCTATTATCCGTTATTAATTCATCACAATTTTTTCTCTCGAATGAAAATTATATTTTTATGTCTACTTATTCATAAAGTAAGATGTAATACAAGCCTGTCATTTGTAATATTTTAAATATATGTTTTGCAGATTTTACAACACAACTGTTTGTAGTTCAACAAAGGATTTTCCTGGCAACTGTGTTTCGAAGGATTTTTCTTGTAAAAGTACAAGAAAACGTTTACAGTGCAATGAACAGAAAGCCGGGGCTCGCAAGTTCACAGGGCAGTGTATTCTTGAACACAAGTTGTTTAAAACGCAATATTTTCTTTTCTCAAACATTAAAAAACCGCAGGTGTGTGATACATTTTATAAATTTTAAGCGCAAAAAAATTGTAGCTTTACAGATTCCTTGCAAAAGCTTGGAACCGAAACCATTAAAAGGTGGCAACATTGAAAAAAAAAAACTTGTCATTCGCTTTTGAAGTGCCGAGGAGCGATAAGATGTGAAATCGCTTTTGGGTCACTGGAATATTTACTGTTACGACTATGGCCCAGAGACATCCTGAATCATATTACACAACCTCTGTTAGGAGAGCGCATTCTCATTTGCGACTGACTACCCATTATCCGCAAAGATCAAAATTTCATATTTAAAGCTTAGGTTGAGTTTCCATCAAACTCTTCACAACAGCAACTTGTACGTCAGTGAGAATGAGATGAAGACTGAGCAGTTGCGGAATGCAAGAGCTGGAGGAAACGGGAGTGCCCCGAGAAATCCCGCCTGCTAACAGAAACGTCCGCCATGTTTTTCACCTGCTAAATGCGGGAGACCCTGCTGAGAGTCGACCTCTGTTCGCCTAGGAATGTTTCTCAGGAAAGGGAGATGGTGACTGCGGAGTTCACCAGTGGCGATCACAGTTCGATACCCGGGCGAGAGTCGAGACTTCTGACACTGGGTCACGTCGCCCTTCGTTACTGTCGCCTGGACGCGGCCACTGCCCTTGTGTGTGTAGTCTATGGGCAATATCTTCACACTTTTCCATTCTAACCTTTGACAAACACTCCATGTATGACGTGTTTCGTTTTAGTAAGTATGCAGAGTCTCTCAAGCGTGTTATACTATTCTTACTTTTATGTTAACTTATTTTCTAGTTAAATTGAACATTAACTTATTTTCTATTTATAAACTACCCGTGAAATAAACTGAAATTCACAATGAAAAGAACAACTTCTTGCGTACCTATACTTTAGATTTAATTGAATATTAATTTATTTATATCACAGAATGTAAATTACCAGTAAGAAGCGACCCCAGCCCAAACGGGCTGGNAGTAGCCCAGTGGTCCCCCCTTTTTTTTTCTTTCCTAAAGGCGAATTGCATTCGGTTCCTGGTGGAGTCGCTCCCGGGTCTTCGCAAACCGTAATCGTGCCAGACTATGCCGCTGGTCGGCGGGTTTTCTCGATGATCTTCCATTTCCCCCGCCCTTGCATTCCAACACTGTCTTGTATGCTCACCGCTTTACCATCATCAGCTCTGAAGACCTCGATGTTAAGTGGCCGCCCAAAACTCTTCACTCACTCCCGCGAACAGGGTTGCATCGTGTTTGTGATGCACGACTTTAAATTAAACAATTTTAAGCGTGCACAATCTGTTTGCACACAAAAATAAATCAAACTTTATAGTAGGAAGGGAAACAACTTTCAATATATGAAACTAATTAAAAACACTGTTTTGAAATTCTTCAACATGACCGCAAACGACATTTTAAGACTTTTATAAATTGAACAATTTTGGGTGATTTCCTGAGCGAAACTAGTATAAGGCCATGCTTTGAACTTTGCTTCAAAATTTCCACCAATAAAATGACCGGGTCGCCACCATATACAGCACGACGAGAACACTGTACTCTAGTTCAGAGCGTTGCGCTTAGCGGCGATGGCGGACTTGATGTGCGTGGCAGTGTCGCCCTTATTGCTTCATTGCTTCTCTGCATTATAATTGGAAAGTAACTCCAGGTAGATGGAATCATTAAGGTGGGAGACGATACGAGACTCGGGCATGGTGACCTTGGAACTTCAGTCACGTGACCCTGAGGACCACCTCCGCACCTAACCAGCTTCGAGTGTAGCTGGTTAGACTTATATCTGGTAAAATTAAAATTATTAACGAATTCTCCATGAAAAGTCAAGTGAGAGCGAAAACTAGGGACTTGTTTCATAGTATTTCGTTCTGTTCTGTTCTGTGCTGCATCATATACGGTTGAGGTTGCGATTGTAGTTAGGCAGTGGGATTTCTCAGGGTTATCAAACTTCACTCGTCATTTAACTCCGTCTTTGCCCTGGTGCAAGGAAACTTTTAGTGTCATATTGAAAGTACGTCTGTCGGTGGAGTTGTCTCTTATTAAGGATACATTCTTATCGCAAATTAATGTAATTGTTATTGTCTATTTGTGATTACTTCCAACTTTCCTAAAGCCCTTCTGGAAGTTCTACTTTCGGGTTACTCTGTGTACCATTCCGCTATATGTGAACTGAGCGCAGTTAAGGCCAGAAGAAAACACGAAAGAGAATACACTGCATCCTATTCGTATTAGAAGCAATCAAATGTGGTTTAACAATACGTTCCTGAAAACCTAAATACGAAAATAAGCAAGGGTTTATTTAACTCAATTGAATCACATTTATATGACTATTTCTTACCAGCCGTTTCCAAAATCTCTTATTTCTTTATTTTTTAATTCATATTGATTATGTAATAAATACTAAAAACTGCAGAATAATATCTGTAAACGTTTTCTTTAAGCGTAAAAGATGGCACTTTATAATTAAGGGAGTCATAAAATGCCTTTAATAAATTATGTATTTAGGAAACAGCGCCAAATATGTCGTACGTGAAGTGACTGCTGATTTTTTGCTCTCCAAACTTCTCTTCTGCTACAAGCACTAACATTTAAACCACTACGCTGATAATCACGTCAATTTTTACGTCTATCCTTAAGGCGTTTCTCGAATTTCTTTACTATTGAAACACTCACGATATGCACACCATACATATCTCAAAGTCAACAATGAAAATAATTCAGTTTCATGCTTCATAAATTGAAAATACATGTAATAAACACTTCACAAGCGACCGGGGCGTGGATTTTCTTTTGCAATATAAACACACAAATGACGCATTATGAAATTGCAATGTAGTCCAATGTTCACAATGACATCCGTACATTAAGGAATAACATTAATGCGATGTTCTGCGGCGAGTTAATATTACACAATATTGAATTAATTACAGTAAAATCATGGCACCAATTTTACCTGGCAGAAGTATCAATATACGTTTGAAGCAGTTGTGATGAGTTGCAAAGCTACGGGTGATGTCTACACTTATAAACGGTTTTCTGCGTACGTTTAAGAAGATATATTCAATAAAGAACGAGCAAGACAAACACAAAAAACGCGGGGAAGTAAACATAATTAATAATTTTCCCTCCTGTTTCCCAGGAAACTGGATTACCGTCGCGTGAAAACGCAACACGTTGTAAACTCTGTTTACAAACCACTCTCACGTTTCTCTTGCATTGTTTTCGTTTCACGTCCCCAGCCGGCCGATGCGCAGAGAACGCAATACATTACGTCGGGCAGCGGGGTCGGGACCCCGCGGCGTAAAAACGGAAGTACGGCGAGGCCGTGGCCCGGGTGGAGGCGTGATTGCGAATGTATTTATGATGCGAAATGGAGAAAAGCTCGTGTGAGTGAGCGAATTTTTATTGCCTACTCGCTTCCCCAGCTTCCTCGTGTGCAGGGGCTTTCTCGGGATAAAACGAAATCTCAGCTTGCGTGGGTGACCGCGCTAAGGAAACCCTACTTGCTGGAGAGGAACAATAACTCGCGGGGAAATATTTAATGCCTCCNAATCCCCCCCCCCCAGCCCTGCAGAGCAATAACGTTTTTACGAAGTGTCCCAAACACGATGTTTTTAATATTTCATCCATTTTAATAACTGCTTTCTACTCTGTTGTAGGGAACATCAAACATATTTCGATCAATGTCACGTGTAAACTGCTTTTAAGATGTTCGTAGTCATCCACAATATCGTAGCTTTAGAAAGTTGTGCCACCAAACATATAGTTGTTTGGTTTATAGTTTATGTCAGTATTTAACTCGACAGATTAGTAATCAAATTATGTGGGACATTTCTTTTGCTCAGATGTTTTTTAAACGCGCACGTGTTTCTTCTATCTTCTCCTTTGGGTATCTCGTTAAAATTAATTTCATTCGTCTGCAGACAAAAGCAGGCTATTACTTATATTTATTCAATAACGTGTAACTACTGTTTATAAAAAAATTAGTTTCTGTGATTTTTCTATCAAAATAAAGAATAAAGACTGGGTAAATTTGCGTAGTAAAGTGTTATAGTGGCAGTTTTGTTACAGGTTTAAGTGTGCATATTCGGTGTTACGACTTTGTAAAAATTTTTTTTTTTTGCAAATTTTACTTATTAAATATTACAGTTAGTAGTTTTTATGGTAAAATTTGTTTCTCACAGTTATTTGATAATTATTTCACCATGGACAATGTACATGAACAAGAAATCCAATCTCTTACTCAAATTAAATTGATGTGCATTATAATAAATTAAATGCATAAGATTTTGAAGCATTTTGGGATGGTGTCTTGTATACAGCAGGATTGCGTGACACTTGCAATATAATGGCTGCTCATAATCAATAAAACTTACTTGCACATGTCTTAGACAAAGAGTAACGTGATTTTAGAACGTATAATCTAGTGACCAACGAAAATAATAAGTTGAAATAGGTATTGGTATTTTTATATCATTTTTCCAAGCAATTCTTGTTATGTTATAGGGTGAAGGATTGTTAAGTAACTGGTAAATAGGGATATCACGACAAACTAAATCCTGCCTTCCAGCTAAGAACCATTACCAATGATAAAGGACACCTAAAACTGTCTTTATCGTGCAGGCAATATGTTCTCCTTGAAATCCATAAAAGCACCATCTTGACGCGACTGTCACTTGTGAGTCTTTTATATGAGATGAAATGGCCTCATGCAATTCTAAAAGTTTCTTTATACACGTTTGAAGAGAACCATGGATAAATTTGCGTCCCCCGATAACTTGACATTCAGATCTAAGAGTTGTGTTAAAGGAAATCGATAACAAGATTACACAGCCGTCATCAAACGATAAAATCAAGAAAGCTAATATTTTCAGTGCCATAAACGTGCGAAATATTATATAATGCACTCACAAGCGTAATTAAATTAATCTTTGACCCATGTTATTTGTAAAGTAGCAATATTGTAGAAAAATTAAACGATAACCCTGCAAAAGTATACAAATCACTAATTGGTGTTTTCCACATAAGATTGAAACTATTTAGTTCTAAAATAAAAACCTAATGGCGTATAATAAATTGTAAAATTTGCTCGATCAAGAGACAAAGCTGAATAGCCAAAGCAAATCTAAGCCCAGCTATATCGCCAAAATAAAACTAAGGAATTGAAAAGAAACTTTATAAGCCGTGATTACGACTCAGGCGATAGTACTGGCAACAACTATGTGGTACAACATACAGACTGTATGAAATAATTGTGGTTACAACAATAACTTATATTCCAGGACAGAGAAAGTTAACGCTCCCGTAAGCGAAGCGAGATGCGAGCTGCGGATGTAGCTACCTGCTGCAAGGAGGCAAACGCCTTGTTGGAAGAATTACAAAGAGCACACAATAACACGTAAGGAAAGGATGGAGTACACAATGAACAAGTTTACTTTCGCTGCAAAACGCGGCAGTTAATAGGAAATAACAATCTCAATCTTGCACGTAGTGATAATAACGAACCAATTGGCATACTTTATGAGTCGGTTCTCCTTGGACTACAGTAATTTAGAAACGGTGTCTCGCATCTAGGCCTAACCGTCTACGATGACCTGCAACACTCTAAAGGTGTTGAAAATTTATATTCCGTATTGTTTGGAAAATTACATGTTTAATTAGAAAGAAGTTTTACCTTAGTGTAATCCGTTATCAGGTTCTTTATATAGACATAAAATAATTTTTCAACTTTAGTTTTGCCCGCTTTTAATGCCCTAAGTAAGAACTACATTTTTTATTGAAAGGCCTCTTTGCACAGCACATTAATATTCCTACCCTCGGATGTTAGAATTAAAACATATTGTTTAGTCTGTTAACTCTAATGCGGGCCACGTATGTATGATCGTGAGAGAAGCGTACCACTTCAACTATATCACTGCCCCTCTTATCAACAACCCCATTTGCTTTATTTAGAGTCACTGCAAACAGAACCTGATTGTTAACTGCAATCTTCGAATTTTATAAGTGTCCTTGGATGGCATAAACCAAATGTACAGCATAACAATCAACTTCGCAGAGCACATCCGGAGTAAAGAATCTGGCATAGTTTATTTGTTTATACACAAGGTTCAACTCTTGGCCGATATAAAAATTGGAAGTGTCAAATTTTACAGCTAACATTCGTAATCAACTAACAGAGATAATTACACATTAATTTTACAGCAGTGCCAAATACTTTTTTCTATTGCCCATTCTCTGTAAAGTGTTTGTTTGCATTCTGGTGCTATCGCATTATTTTCGCGGAGAAATATTTCTCAGAAACAGTACTGGAGCTCCGACCAAGAAGAGGAGCACATATGACGATGGAACAGAAGAGTTACGCCCTTTAGTAGCTCTAAGGGGTTATGTACATACACAAGCAGCAAACAAGAAACAGTTAACACTCGGTCAACTGTTGGCAGTTGTGACAAACGTTCGTACTTTCACTGCCAGCATTTCTTACATGGTTATCAATTAGGTCATAGAAACAAAAGTAACATTACCTATTTTTTTAATTAACTTTAAGGTGGGCCGATGCTCTCACAATGATTGCAATAGTTCAACAGAAGTTTCACAAGCAGACCATATACAAAATGCTAACTGTAGTTGATGCTGGAAGAATATTAGCAAAAATGTTTCTGCGCCATTTATGGCATGCCAAGTGTTATCTACTGCTGGGAAAATATTATCAGCAAGCTAATGGGCCATTTTTGACATACCAACTGTTCCTTACTGCTGCTGCGGACATATAATCAGCGAGCTTGTGGGCCACTTAAGGAATGCCAACTGTTACTTACTGATAAGGATGAATTAGTATCATACCAATGGTCTACTTCTGGCATGCAACTCTTGCTTATTACTGAGTTAACATTAGCCACAAGCTTATGGGTCATTTTTGGCATGCCAACTATAGGTTCTCGTACAATAGGAAATAGTATATGTTATGTTACTTTTTTTATTCCATGCATATATGAAGTAAAATTATCATGTAAGAGGAAAAAAAGTTTCCAGTCTGAAAACCTGCAAAAAATCATGAAAAATGTATTTATTTTTCATTTTCGATATTAACTTTATGTATTGATGTTACACATAGGCAGAATATAAAGTGCTAGTCTTCAAACTAAAACACATAAATCCTATTTTTACTTCTGAAACTTTCGGAAATTGCGACAGTACGTAAGTTAAAAATGTAATTATTATGTTTGTGAAATATTCAGATTTAGCTTTAAATGTTCTACGGAAACACATGGAGGAGTAGTTGATAGCATTCTAGATAAGCTTATTTCAAGTGGGCTATAACTGGCCAACAGCTGGGTTGTATGTGGCAAGTAGCTAGGCTACAAGTGGCCAATAGCTGGGTTCTATGATGCAAATAGCTCGGCTACAAGTGGCCAATAGCTGGGTTGCATGTAACAAATAGTTTTTGACTACAAGTGGCCAATAGCTGGGTTGTATGTGGCAGATAGCTCGGATAGAAGTGGCCAATAACTGGGTTGTATGTGGCAGATAGCTCGGCTACAAGTGGCCAATAACTGGGTTGTATTTGGCAGATAGTTCGGCTACAACTAGCCAAAAGCTGGGTTGTATGTGGCAGATAGCTCGGCTACAAGTGGCCAACAGCTGGGATGTATGTGACAAAAAGCTCGTCTACAAGTGGCCAAGAACTGGGTTGTATGTGGCAGATAGCTCAGCTACAAGTGGCCAATAACTGGGTTGTATGTGGCAGATAGCTCGGCTACAAGTGGCAAACAGCTGAACTACAAGTAGATTTCCAACTGTTGGCTGATGACATATAGTTCACTTTTGGAATGTCAGAAGTAGTAAGCCACTCATGGCCCACTCACTGATGGTGCTGGTAAGTTTGGCGTACTGTTGGCTACGCACGATCGGGTCGATTATGGGCCGATTATATTATTGTACAAGGACATTATCTGAACAGCGGGTCAGATGTGGCCAACTGCACATAATATTCAAGGGGCTTCATGTGGGCCACGTGCATGTGCATTACGGAGGTTGACTGATTAAGGGAACCGTTTGTGGACTGCTCATGTACAAGCAGGTTTGCACAAGTGGACCAACTGACTTTTGTTACTTCGGGAGTCTTGTGTTTCCACCACACTGTCAACTGACCGGTACTACATTTACATCTCTTCGAGAGACTCACAGAAATTGTTACCACAACATTAGGGTTCTTGGGGATCAGGTGCAACCGCACATCCACTTCATAGAAGTCATGATGGTGGAGGTCCAAGGCTAGATCTGTGCTTTGTGCTCTGAGTTTGGCAAGAGTCATTACATATGCCTCCATGCCTAACGTCATGGCTACATTTCAGGTTCAGTTTATTATCCATTTTTTTCCAAATTATTTTATTTGGTTTATTTTATGTGGCACAGTTATGTTAGAGCGTGGGGGGATTTTATTTTACAGAACCTTGAATTAAAAATTTGAAATAGTAAGCAAATTCAACTGAAAGAAAGAAAAATTACAATAAATATAGAACATAAATTTTAAAAGGTATGAATTGAACACCAATTCACACACACTTACATACACACACACACACACACACGTACAATTTCAAGGCAACAAAATTGTTACTTAGGTCATTAGTAATCAGTATTCACCGATGAGCTAGTTCAAACAAATATATCTTTCAAATGTACTGGCTCTTCTTACGTAAGACGCAGTTTCCAGACTTTCAAGAGGCGACAGAGATTCATGGTAAATGAGCTGGAGTATAAATTTGATCTGTGCGGTGGTACGTGAAGTTTACCTCTTACACGAGAGCGAGTTCCGTGAATGCGATAGGCAGACAGAAACTGGATTCGCAAGGCTAAGTATAGGTGATGATAGCTTCGCAGTACTTTAAATAACATAATTACGGTGTCTATAATACGCATACTGTCTTAATTATGCCAAGAAAGATTTTTGTAATGAGAGATCACATTTGTGCCACATTTTAAATAGCAAATGGAGTTCTCATACAAATTCTGTACTCTTTGCAGCTCCGTGGAAATATTAATCGTCAGATAATTATAAACTACGACACGACCGTCTAAGTTTAACAGAAAATCCAAGCGGAGAAATCGCATTAAGTGGACATTCATGTTTTTTTTTTTTTCTGAGAGTGCTTCTGTATGAGCGGCAACAGATATGAAGATTTTATTCACGTCTTTACCTATGTAGTTAAGAGTTCTTCTGGACCCTAAAGTATGTTCTGCGGAATGATTCATCTGCAGCGCGGTAATGTTCACTATCACTTCAACTTTGCTATGGATGTCTTTGAGAGCCCTTCTCACCGATTCAAATCCTTCCTCGCGTGACATAGTTACCTCGTCCAAGACAATTATCTGACATAACCCCGGCGGTGTTGCTTATTCGAGATGTTTCATCGGACAGTTACTTCACAAATGAAGCCGAGGGCCAGCTTAAAGGCAGAGTGAGATGTTTTACCTCCCTCCAACAGAGTATCAGCGATGCCAAAGGATTCAATCACTAAGGTTACGGGTCTTCAACTTTCCCTGAATTAAGTTTGTAAGGACACTCCAGTGTCACATTCCTGACATGTAATACAGTGTTAACAATAGTGTGTCTGTAAAAAAATAGCTACACATCCAAGTTGGCTGTTCAACATTATTTCAAACTTTTATAAAATTTCTGAAAAATTTGTTTTTACCAATTTTATGGATAAAGCAAAATGTCCGGTGATATCGTGTTTTAGATATATTGAGGCATCCCCGAAAGATTTTGCTCTTTTTCACTTACTGAAGAAAGACTTTCTTTTGAAGTAGATACATCAGTACAATTTCGAAACAAAAAACTCCGCAATATCTCATCAGGGATAAGAAAAATTTGAAGAATACATGAAAATAATTTTAATTCCCTTCCCACAACTCAGAGAGTTGGATTTTCAAAAAAAAATTCCCCTTTTCTTTTGAGGGCGTACACCCTAAGAATATATGATTATTTAAAATATAATTCCTGCTTTTTGGGCTGTGAATTGACGAGTTTGTAAGTGAGGATTTATCCTATTTACATTCAGATATTTAAGAAAGGAAAGGCAGGATAGCTTGTTAGAAGTTCATTTCAAGTAACGTTCAGCGAAAAAAAACATTAAAAGCTGAAAAACACGGCATTTAAAATTTTAAACATTATTCACTCCTGATCGGTGTTCTCATTTATACAGCTTCCCTTACTATCCGTGATAAGCAGCCAGTAACATGAATTAGGTACTACTAAATGTTTTAACACACTGCCCTCACAATATAGGCAAAAGGCAATCCCAGTTTCTTCCTGGCTCCGCCGGAAAGCAGAAGNGGGGGGGGGGGGGGGGGTTAGGGCCTTCTGCACTGCCAAACACGCACAAAGGGAATTAGTAACAGTCGGTTTGTAAGGCAAAGTGCTGAGAAACAATGTTGTAGCTCGTGGGCAGTGGTGGGTTAGTTCTGCGCGACACGTAGTTCGGTGTTAGTGTTTAGTTTACGGCAGCGGTGCGTCAAGACAAAGTTACTGTGGCAGCAGCAACTAGCTCTGTGACACGGCCATTACTGGGGCGAAGTTGAGCCTTTAAGCCTAGCGAGAACCTCTTATCACCATATTGCTTCATTTACGTAATGGGATTAACTTATGCCTTGCAGGGTCCTGGACTTCGATAACTTAACCAAGCCTACTGGTAATCTCGTTCTTAATTTTCACTGTAAAATATTTTATGCGGCCTTGACAAGCCATTGCCATAATTATAGGAGAAATTGCAGTTAATCATTTAAATAATTTTTAATGGTCAATAAAAAAAACTGGATTATTTGATTTATGATATTTTAATGTTGCTCTCAAATATATTTTATATTTTAATGCTGACGCTTGAAATTCTGTTTATTATGGTTGGAGATATGTCTTAATTGTCAGAATATTACTGCTGATAATTACGAATGTGCCTTCATATGATAAAGGTATGGTCACATACACTTTATTATAGAATTATTTAACTAGTGTGCAAGTTTCATGAAGTCTTCATGCTTTCTATATTAAAATTGGTATGTGTATCTTCTTCGCGTGATGTTGAATACCTAACTCAGCTTTTAGTCTTTAGGCAAGCATGTGGTACAAAAGCACCATTAGGGAAGACCGGGGCTAGTTGAAACACTTTTGATATTATAAAATAGAGAATATTTGTATTTCATTTTTAGACAACGAAGTATACATGGTTATTATATCATATCATTAAGCTACAACTTAAAAACTATAGTGCGTATAAGAAATTAAAGAACTTAAGAATATTAGTTTGCATAGATCATTGCAAATGTTGCAATTTTCCCCACGGTTGGGGTAAGTTACAACACAAAGTGAGCATAGTTGCCACACTTACTCATCTATCACACAGTTTAAACACACATAGAAAGGATTTTTACCAGCTATTAACCAGTGAGCCCAATGTCTGCACACAGTGCATTGCACCCATTCTTCACCACGCTTGTATTTAAGCAAACACATTAAACAAATAGCGTCTTCTTCCTCGCCAGAGCTGCTTTCGTGGAATTATATCTTCCAATGCACATTTTTCTTTTTGATGACATGTCCTTTGGATTTTCCTTTTCCTTGGACACATTTTTCTTCCTTGTTTTCTTTGCATTTCCTTTCCTTGTGCTTAAATTAATTTCGCTTATTCTCATCCGTGAAACGCTTTTCTTCTTGAATAGCCTTCTTTTCTAGAGTGTCGGTGAATATGGCAGGTTTTATTCTCTTCATTCGTCTGCGAGTGTTTTCATTTCTCTTGTGTAATTTTGGAAATTGATGTACAATCACTGGACTAAACTTACTTGTACTTGGAACTGACATATTGTTAAGGTTCAGGGGTCTTCTCTGTGCTTCACTCTGCTGGTGTACAATATTATTGACTACTTGCCCATTACGGACATGAGCATCCAGAACACTTTCATCAATTGCATCAACATTCTTTCCGACAGTTGCGTCACAAACGGAAACTTCATCATTTGGTAATATTTTAGGATCAACACATGGTAGCGATCTATCTGCTACGAATGCTGAAGTAAAGTTATCCTCTGAAAATGTGTGCAAGTTAAGTAGTGGAATGCCTGTTTTCTAAAATCCAGCAGAGATATTAGTTTCCGTCATTGAATGCATAAAAGCTTCTTTTACAATTTCTGAAATGTGGAATATTGTGATTGTCTGTCCTAGGTTAATTTCCAACCAAGCATTAATACCTGTTCCACGTAGTTTCTAAAACGCGCCATAGACGGACGCGTACAAGGGTTGAAGGCGGTTTGAACAATGAGGCGGGAATGACACGAGAACTACGCCACTTGCTTTGCTCAGGTCCCAAACAGAACAGCTGATGTGAGAAGAATGGTTGTCCAGGGGTAGGAGTACAGGATTGGTAAGAGATGGAGAAGTATGTTCAATGCAATGCTTTATGAAAGTCAAGAAGGTTTACTCAGTTTGCCAGCCTGATTTAGTTGCAGTTCCTTTGAAGCCTACAGGCCCATCTCGTACAAAATGATCCCTGTAACTTTTTCCAAGGAAATATAAACATGGGTGATAAGGCATTTCCAATTGCGCTTATCGCAGTTGTTACTGTGATCATTTCTCCTCTTTCTGCTGAAGTTACAGATCCTACTTGTTTCATCCCTTTTACGACTATTATTTTACTAGGCTTCATAACAGTCGACACCTCTGTCTCATCCACGTTGAATATACGTGAAGGTAGTTCTTTATTGCGGCTGAGCAAATAGGTTTTTCGTAAAATTGGGAGATATTTGTCTTATTAGATGAAGTAAACTTTGCCAAGCTTGTAGACTCAGCTTGTCTAATTGAAATATCTTGGTTGCGCTTCATGAAAGCAGTCAACTTAATAGATTTCCATGAATCGGGAACGTTTTCATCAAACGATATATCGCATTCATAGGCAAGCTTACGCACATCTTTTGGCGGAGGCCAAAAATAATTTGAAAACTTCGCTTGAGGTATTCACACAATTGGCCTTCTTGTTCTGCGGTAAAAACACGACGCGGTTGCTGGTAACCAGTGCTAACAGCGCTGAAACGAAGGAAATTATATATACTTTTTGTTGGTATTCACCGCTTCCTTTGGCAATGTATTATTGCTAGTCTAATAAACATTATCAGGCCTATTATAATAGGACATTATTATTGTGTTGTTGAAGTATAAAGTAATATGAGTAATGTTACTCGCATCCAGTAATACATTAAGCGATACAACTCTTTAAAATACAAAAAAAAAAAAAAAAAAAAAAAAGGAGTTCAAGGACTTTGGACAAGTTGAAACACAGTAGGGGCAAGTTGCGACTTACCCTAATGCAGTACTTGCAGCATTTAACAGAATTTTCGACACCTACCTTTGTAGATACGTAATCGCTATTCAACACTAATAAGTATGAAGGTTTGCACTATTCGTTACAATAAAAGCTGTATTACTTACCTCAAACCACTAAAAACCACAACTGTAATTTAACACTACACAAATTACTTTTATGTACAAAAATATGTTATTCCTCTTTGCGCTCCGAACCGGTCTGTAGACGCGCCCGGGAGTTTGGCACAAGATGGCTGCCACTTAGTACCAACTACTCTGCTGAGTGGCGCCACTATCACATCGAAGAGTGCGTGGTTATGAGAAGTGTTAAAACCTACCCCCTTTGAAACTAGCCCCGGTCCCCCTACTTCTAAAATTATGTACATATCTGCATAAACACTCATGTTATTAACTTATTTAATGTAGTCTGAAAATGATGAGAAAGGGGGTTGTTGTGTGTTAAGAGAAGCAGCTTTTTACCTCGCCATATCTAATCTCGCAATTAATTGTTTCGTTTGCACAGGCCAACTGGTCTTGCTCTGCATTTCCAAGTAATATTTTTGCAAAAACCAATTTACTTAGGCTTCCTTTCTCAATAATCCAAGTATAGTTCCTTTTGTATAACAATAAATGGTGATTATATATGATAAACTATAAGAAACAATTTTCTTGGGGAACATATATCAGCGAAACAAATTCTCTGGTGGGGATGGATTCTCTGCATACACACTGCTGTCAATACTGTGCCATATTTATAACGTCTATTGAAGTTCAATAATAGAGTCTTCTATTAAAAAAATTATGAACTGGAGCAGCGAAAATGATGACGTAGTAGAAGGAATACTGTTTACAGGGAATATGACTCGCTAAATATATATTTGTATCGCGATAAAATGTTTAGTTATCTACGCTAAATTGTTACAATCGCTACAAAATAATTTGATATTAGTCACAAATTTCTGGTAAGGTGTCTTAAACGCAAATACATTTTTTAAGTTAAATTATATTTTATCCCTAATTTGGCGTGTCCTTTTAGTTTTTATTTCCCGGCCAAATTTTTTGTCTGCAAGAACATCTGTTTTATTTTCCTTTTGAGCACTGTTGCACGTAATCGTCTTGCACACCTGTTTCCAGTCCGTCGTTGTTCCGCACTGGAGGAGAGGTAATTCGATCAGCGGGCGCCGCTTACATTACGTTCAAACGTGATTCTGTTTGTATGTTCGTGCGCAGGAGTTTATGTACATCTGGATGTATCTCAGCTCCAATCCAGCAAGTACAACTGCGCTGCCACGCCACGCTGACTTCGCAAACGAAACTAGTGACTGCATGCTTCAGCGACTTAGCATCGTACGGCTGTGATGTTTCGGATGACCTTTATCCTCACTTGCGTCACCTTGTAATTTGCTGTGTCGCCTTTTTCACACTCGACTTCTGGTTTTCTACCTGGACAAAGTGCATTCCATCTGTTTACTTTCAAGCCTCTCACTTTAACTACAACGACGTTCCTCCTCCTCTCGCACTCTCGTATTTCACGGAGGTTTGCTGCATTCTTACGTAGTTCAGTTTAGTGCTAGCCTAAAAGGGATATAACCAGTTCCTATCTCCCTTCCTTATTGTGCATTGCCGACTTAATTGCTAGTAAGGTGGCACCGAAGTAAACCACCGAACTCGCATTCGGGAGGTCGTGGGTTCTTGTCCCGGTCCGACATCCTTTTTTTCAGTTTAGCATGGTTTCCCGAAATCTCTCCAGACGAATGCTGGGATGGGATCTGACATGCAGTCAGCGTCCTTCCCCGTTCTGCGTCTGAGTAGCTTTCTTCGTCTCTAAGGACCTTGCTGTTGATAATACATTAGGGCCTACCTAGCACTTGACCCCATTCCATAAACCACTAGACTTTGCTATAACTCGACTCGTCTTCTCCATGTATGCACGTAAGATCCACATTGCATTATCCTGGATAAACTACTTCTGTATTCTCAAAGCTGACAGGTCGCCGCAAGTGTCTTACATCTGACTTCTATGTGGCACATTACTTAATATCATTATACCCTTTTCCTTCTGCCAGCCTATCAACGGTCATTTTCCTATAAATTATATGTCGCTGTATTATCATTCTTATCGTCTCCTCACCCATGTTCGTAAGAAAATATCGCCGACCTTCTGAAAGCATTAGTTGTCGCCAGATGTGAGTTGTCAATCACAGGCCCATTGCAGCTAAGTCATATATCCCCTCCCTGTACCCTGCAGCACATTATTTCCTGCTGGACAAATTTCCTTGCTCTCGGAAGATTTACGCAAGCTGCTGGCGGGAGAGAGGCTACTGTTGGGGAGGGGGTAGGAACTAATTTCGATAAGGGTTAGGAACGGACAGGGGAGTAGAGGAAGGAACGGACTGTGGAAGAGAATATAAATGGACTGGAGAATAGGGTAGAAATGGTCTTGGGGGAGGGGGTTGTAATAGGCGGGGGCAAGGGAAGTAACAAATTGGGGAGGGGGTTGAAAACAGTTAGTGGAGTGTATATAAA
>NQII01003865.1:0-87115 GCA_002778355.1 Clitarchus hookeri | reverse complement strand
GTCTGAAGGTATGTAGGGGGCAGTTCACACCATGAATCATGCAGGGCAGTCCGAAAATCCAATCTGCGCCAATTAAAGGGTTGCACGACTGTCACGTTTAATGATTCTCGTCAGTCGTCGTTTGTCCCGTTCTTTCACGATCTTTTTCCGGCCGCAGCGATGTCGAAGATGTGATGTTTTACCGGCTTCCCGATATTCACGGTACACTCGTGAAATGGTCGTACGCGAACATCAAAATGTTATCGCTACCTCAAAGATGCTATGTCCCATCTCTCGTGCGCCGACTATAACACCACGTTCAAATTCACTTAAATCTTGATAACCTGCCATTGTAGCAGTAGTAACCGATCTAGCTGCCGACCACATCGCGTTACTGTGATTGTTTCCATACCTGTGTTATTTTCATGCCCACGCCTATGCCAGTTTTTTTGGCTATTCAGTGTAGATGATGTTTTATGAATGCCATGCCACAAAACACGGCGTTCTCATACGGATTTTCAACTACTCATACGCTATCAGACTCTGAGTGAGTACTGTATACTTGAAGCAATTTAGGTACGGAAACGTGACTAGCAAAAGCAAATTACCGAGCTAAATTTGAATGAAATACAACTTATTATCAACGATCAATTTCGGTGGAAAACTAGTCTCCTGGACGATGCCGTGAAGCTATTCTCTAGGAAGCACAAACTATATCTATATGGCCAGGCAGTTTCACAAGGAACCAAGAGTCGGAGTGAAAATCACGTGTGTTAGCAAAGATATTTTCACTAAATTTCGAGTAACACTAAAATATCCTTCGTGTGAATACACGTTTGGTAACTAGTCATTCAAGCAAAATGCTCTGGAGATGGCTATAATCTTCGCTGCTGTGCACCCATGATACAAGATGCTTGCAAGTGCCCATAAGATATGAATTTACATATCTGACGTCATAGGATCTCTTTCGCTTCTACAGGAAATAAGAGCGAAAATGGCTTTGAAAGAGAGATGCAAAAAATACAATATATTATATGTTATTGTGAGCACAATAAGATTAAAATAGGGAGGAAACAAATTAATGTAAAATTAGTACACGCACTTCTCATAGCCTGATATGACATTAAATATTAAATTTACACATTATTTCAAAATCAATTAAAAATATGACAGATTGATTTATTACGATTCATGTAATAAATAAGTTAATTTCTCTATGTCTGAACACTGCCCACCAAACCACAACGATTCTGTACAGAATGTGTCCAATGCATGCAAGTTTAGTAATGCCACGAAGGATTGGACTTGAGTTCAGTTCATGTAGCAGGGCCTCAATTAAAACGTTAGGAACGATTCTTCTGTTGTTGACATAGAAGACTTTGAAAAGACCTGCACAAATTATATTCCTTTTAGGAATTGAAAAACTGCATCCAGGACATGAATACAAACGTGGAGGAGAAGTATTACTTCCCAGAATCTTTGTAGAACTTCAGGCATCAGTTGATTGTTACAGACCTCTCCCGTGGCACTATTTTCTCGTGCAATTTGTAGATTTTTTCACCTGTTACATTTTGCGTTACTTTTAAGGTGAGTTTACTCACTTCGTGACAGCTTAGCAGACCACAGAGGCAGCTGATACCTGTTTTAGCTCATTGTTTTTTTTTCCTTACAATAGGAACTCGTATTAATGATATTTTGGTTCAGAATGTATCATAATTTAGTGGACCCAGTAGTCACGCATATCCCTTTGTACATAATTTTATCCCGTGATGATAATCTTTCTCGTAAAATGTTTAAAACCATACAGTGCTGTATGCTGCAGCCTCCAAACAGGAATATCGTCCTCCGGTAACGCCCGCTGTCAGAACAGCGGAACACACACCTGGGGCCTTAGTCGCCGCCCGGGGAGTCATTTCCGTCGCAGTTATACTTCCCAGCACCTGTGCCACTATGACTCGGGTCCGGCGGGCAGCTACGTCGGCGACATGAACGTGGGTCTGCGTGGATGTGCGTTCGTTAGCAGGTAACATTCTCCTCCGGACATGGGAATGAAAGGAAGCGACGATATTGACACTTGGATTTCATGGCCCACTGTGCCCGCGGCTCCGCTCGCGTGGACTACACAATTATTGTTTTGGTATTTTTTTCAATAAAGTGGAATTTTACTTAGTTTTAAACTTATATGCTCTATAAATATTTTAAAACTCAACGTCTCGGTGAATTAAATGGTAAAGACGCATATTAGTATTTCTCTGTTATAGATAGATATATGATACAACGGAGTTTTTTTTTGTACTTTTATTCTACACAATTCTTTACTTCATGATATTGTTCCATCTTTAATGGTTTAGACAGCATATTGCAAGAGAACGTGCTGGTGGCAAACTCTTTTCCGATTCGATTCACTATTATCGTCACTGCATATTCCTTATTTTACTTTACGTAAGAAAATATATACTAAAACCTGGCCAGAGAACATAGCTGAGAGACGTTGAGTTTTATAATAGTTATAGATATAGACAAGACATTTAATTTGGTTTCAAATCAGAGCGTCAACACATCGAAGTCGCGAGATGAACTTCCCGGAAATGTTCGCCCGAGCCCGAAATTGCCAACAGTCGCCGCGAGCCCTCATCCACGTCTCGCGCATGCGCGGCTCCAACTCAAGGTCATGCTGGCATCGTTAGTAGTATGCCCAGAAGAACGATACCACATTTATTTGAATCATATTATAAGTAATGAAGTTATAATGTCGGAATGAATCGCACTGCAAATGTTACATAGCCGCTTCAGTTCTGGCACGCCATGAGTCAGTCTGATGTTAAAGGCACACTCCCACTGTAACGCAAATCAGGCAGTTCATATGTTCTTCTATAGTAGCAAAGCAGGTAAAAAAACTTATATTTTTTGCATGTACAAATCGCAGATAAAAATTTAATACACGTTATAAAACTGTATACAGCAAACCCAAGACTCACATTTTACAACAGTTTTATTTATTTATCAGGGGTTCTTGAGTGCCCTTAAACAGCACCAAGGCTCGATAGTGGAACATGATAAATTCATAATGGGGAAGGAATCGGCCAGCGCATGTAACAAGGAATCATCCTATCATTCGCTTGGAGTGACGTCGGAAAATGGAAATAAGTATAGTCTCGGCGAGTATTTAACCAGGATCCTCACAAAATGCGATTCTTATTTTTTACTACTGCGTCACTTCATATTACCAGATTTTGTTTTGGCTTTTGTTCAGTAAAGAAAACGAGGAAACTGTTTCCAAAAACAAAACCTAATATCAACTGGAGAAACAAGTTCTTTTGTTCCTTCGTAAAAGCGTTCTTTTTTTTTTTGTCATATATTGGCGAAGGTCATCGAAACACGTACCGTGCCTCCGTGGTGATCTTAGACTGTAAGCCTTCAATTACGGAAACATTTTAATACAGCAGCGATACATATATATACACCCATACATATATATATCATTAGCTGAAATCAATAGCATTGCTTCAACTAAAGTTTCACCAATGTTTGTAATTTTTAATTCGTAGCAAACGTAGACATAACGCTACTCCATTACTTACCTACAATTCCAGAACACATCCTTATTCTTGTTCTTGGAGTGAATTCAGTGTAATAGCCAAAACAAAATTTTTGAAAATATGCAAACATAGCTATAGACGGTTCTTGTAGTCAATGTGAGTCAGTTACTTTGTACCGCACGTGCTTTGTGTTAGACCCTAAATTGGATGCGTGTGTCAGCGAACGAGTTGTTTTCACTTACATATATTTATTATCCTTTGGTTGGCAGTAACACGGTAACGATCCAGGATTAATCACGTCACCCACGATATGTAGGGACTAACTAGGAAACTCTCTGGTATCCGCTGATTAATGATGGCACGTACCCTGAAGCAGCATCACTCATAACAGCCTGCCTTTGATGTTCCCACTCGCGAGAACCGGCATAAAATATTGACAACTACTGTGTTACACTTAATCTCCACGATTGATTACACTGGTGACAATAGGTGCACGATGGTAGGCCTTTGCGATCGTAGCGCATGTAATAAATCTCAAATGAGGTAGCTCTAAATATCGAAATTAATTAAAGCTCTTCATAACTTTTAATCTGACAAAACCAAGTTTGAATCGCTAAGTTAAGCAAAATCGTGTTAAAAAAGTGACTTCGGCTAGTTTCGCCATTAATGTTTTTTTCGGCGCATTTCTTAGCTTTTTATTACCAAGCATTAAAAAATTTAAAAAAATTATAACTAAATAAAATATAAAAATGGGTAGGTTATCTCAAAGCGAGAACAGTGAACATACGGTTCAGTGATCCGAATTTAAATTATCCTACCGTAACAGATTGTATACATATTGTCCAGAACTGGCAAAGAGAAAAAATATATATCTCGTTTTAATACTGGCTCACGTGAACCACAAATTCAACCTCTTCATTCCCAAACCTCTCGATCGTAATAAAACTCAAAACTAAACAACAAATAAAAGGTTATGCTGTCAGACGTGTTACTTTCTTGCTGGATATTTTTAAATCTTGGACATAAGGGAAATTTAATAAAGGTCTTTTTTGTTTTAATTTATTGAAAAGTATTCCAGACTGTAAACTGTCAAGTTTGAGATACGATGTTGCTGTAAAGTAAAGGACAAAACGCGCTTAATGAAAAGACAAAGAGGAAATAAAAGAGAAAGAAATAATCTAACGAAGACAACGCAATTACTGCAGTTGCAGTTATATTATCATTCAAAGACGTGTTGTTCCATTTAGTATATGTCACATCCTACCACTGTTCCTATACATTTTCAACTCAGATTTGTTGAGCGAAGATCAATATCACCTTGGAATTGCTATAGTTACTAGCTGGAAATTTTATCTATATGCTGGTTGAGAATTTTTTGAAATAGGCCATTTATGGTAAAGCGAGCACTTTTTAAGGTCCATCTAGCAGGCACAATAATATAAATTATATTGTATTGTCGCCATAGATGTTTAATTATGAGAACAATACATTTTATATACACTGCGTTTATTAGTGCTGTGATAAATTTTGCATTAACATTTGGCGAAATGATACAAATAAGTTGAAAGGAACCTTTATGTATGGCCTTAAAAGTTCTCCCTTAATGTGTCGTCTAGCAATCACGTGAGTCCAATGGGGAGATGTAAACACTAAAATTACGTGTTACTTTACATTTATTTACGTTATAACGAGAGTACGCGCATTCTAACCTGGGTGAAATGGGCTTACTGGGAACACCCCGAGAACACAGAAAAGCGATTTATGACCAGTGTTTTGCGGCAGTTTGCATGGAAATACATATACCTAACCCCGCACAAATACTGTTGCAGTAACAAGAAGTTAGAGAATGTTTGAGCACGGGAAACATACCATGTATTTAACTTTACTGAACGACAAATCTCAAAATGAAGATAGATTTTTTTTTATGCTCGGTATCAAAATATAGCTATGATTTCACAATTTGTTACTATAGAATATTGACAAATTATCTTCCGTTTTTACGGCTAGCACAACGTCTACAAAAAAAACCTTAAAATTTGCGAGATATATAAATTAAATTCTTAATTTTAAAATATAAATTTTAATGATTCTTGCTTACAAATTTAAATGTTATTTATAAGCGCACCAAATCACGCAGGGCAATGTTACAACAACTAATATTTAACTTGAACATTTATTTCAGGTACTTTGATGTACATAAAATTCCGAAAATTTCAAACATGTAATTTGAAACATGCAATAATTAACCCTAGAATTGTTACTATTCCTAAAATTATCTTGTTTATAAAAATCACGTTATCTCTAACATAATGTATTCCCAAACATTTAATTCTTAAGTTATTCCAGGTTTCCACGACGTGCATGGTGGCGTTATGTCCGAGAACAAGGCTCGTCATTCCAAAAACTACATCAGTATTTATACTAACAACCCCTTCGTTTCCCCTAACCAAGGACATATCTTTCAGTTTTCGTCGCAACTAATATTTACATCATGAATCTGTTTATATTTAAAAGGAGCCTATCAGAAGTCTTTGTTTAAATACTCTCTACTTGTGTTGCAAAATTAAACAGTCCTTTGTTTGATCTCGAATGCAACACTTGGCAACTCCGTTCTCGGTGGAGGTGAACAGCCAATGGGAATGAAGCACGTCGGACTTTCACGGTGGCTGCAAACGGTCATGGAGGCCTCGAGAAGTGTGAGTTGGGACACGAGTCGAGTATGTTGTCCGTCTGTGTAGAGATGTTTCCTCGGCGGACGGGTTTGACCCAATGCACACGAAGTTGAGCTGCATAGGAACGGCTGCTAATTTCAAGCGTCCATGGCAATGAAGACACTTCAAGGGCAGGCAGGCAACAACATCGCGAGAAATGTTACGTTTATTGCTGGTTTATATGAGACTCCCAATTCAATGTTCATCACACGGACTTGGATACGGTACATAGAGATAATCAGATGTGAAGTAGGCAGTGACGCTCAAGGTTTGTTTCAGGAGAGATTTCCAGAACGACGTAACCTAGAAAGGAGTGGAGTGGAGAAATTTGAGCAGCTCATAACATCGGGATCTTGAGAGCCAACGAGGGCGAAGTGAGGTGGGTATGGAGCAGCGTCGCAATGCAAAGGCGTGGTTAACTGGAGGTCCTCGAGAATACCCACCGATCAGTAGCATCGTACGGCACGATTGCCACGTGTGAAAAGTTGGGAAAGACCTCGCCGTGAATCCAACACGGTTCGCTTTGGAGAGAGGCGAGCGCTCTAGCCGCTGCGCAACAGTGGCCCCTGACCAGAAAAGAGAATGTGTGGAGCAGTTGACTGTAGTCTTGGGTTACGTAGACCTTTACGCCCACCACCGGCGACAGGGCGAGACCAAGAAGGACTAAGACTTCAGATCCGGAGGAAGCGATTATTTATATGTAGAAGAGAACCCTAGTGTCAGGGGGCCCACAGTGGTGTAGTGGTCAGACTTCTAGCATCCCACATAGTCGAACCATGTTCGGTACTCCGCCGATTCATGCTCTCCTCATTTCACCCTCATCGACACTCAAGCCACCAATATACCTAGTCCACTAGTGTCATCACAAGGAAATTACTTACAAGGCGAAACACTGACCATACGGCTGTCTAAAGAGTGACCAACGAGCGTGAGTGTCCTGTCACCAGCCGAACTCTCTGCGAGACACGTATTCCACGTTATGTTCGTCCAAAAATATGTGAACGCTGACTTCTGTGCATCAGTGTCGTTTGTGAACGAGTCTTCGCTCAGCGAGACAAGATCGTTTATTTCCACAATCACCACGTATGGACGGTTCGAAATCCTCTCGAAAGTTTTCCGTCACATCATGAACGACAATTCTGAATCAGGTTTTGGGCCTGCATTGTTGGTGACTGTTCAGTTGAACCACATTATCACCCATCCAGGTTCAACGGACTGATGTGCGAAGCGTTCAGAAAGAACGGGTCGTTTGCTCTTTTAGACACTGCGTACATCTGCATTAACTGTGGACCTGCTTAGCATTCAGTAATGGGGAGCAATTAATTACTAGTAACAGTTACATTTCATGCAATTAGAGGAGTAATAGATACACTTCATTTAAATATTCTAAAGCTTGTACTTATAATCTGCAAACGTTAACTTAATTGTAATAGTTACATTTTGGTAGCCGTTAAATATTTTGTACGGTATCGCAAAAGTATCACGATATAACGGTAATTGGCCTAAATTATCTTATATTTGTTTGTTTAGCCGGGTTTCAGAGCCATGCTATTTTATTGGAGTATTGATATATAGTGCTCATCACGTGTCTATACCCCATGTGTTTTTTCTGGTTTGATTATTTTATCGGCATCAGTGCGTCAGTTAAAATACTTTTTAGCTGGAGGAAAGATATTGGTTTTTTTTTTTTAAACGAGGTCAGAACCACCATAACACTTTAAACATTCCATTTTATTTCATAGTTGCCAACATTTATTTTAAAATATTAAAAGTAATTACGGTTACCAGTCTTATCATAGAAATGAGCAAAAATGATTATATTTTGTAAAATAATTTTGTTTCTTGCTTCTTTATATTAGTATAATTTTTTTATTGTTCTGGCCAACGACATACAATTTCTTTAATCCATTTCTAAATAGTGTATGTAATGGTAATGAAAATGTAATTGTAATTAACTACTTTTAGAATTCAGTATTTAGCAAATATAGAAAATTGCATTGCCTTAAATGTATTTACAATAGAGGCCAATTAAAGTTTTCCAGTACTTTACCCATTACTGAGTATAAATGGTTATCGGTTTCTCAATCGGAAGTTTCGTGATTGCTGGGTCGGTAGAAGTGGACCAATTGCTTATACCTCCAGCAACCCGAATTCCAATCCACTGGAATGACATATTATGGGAACATTTGAGCTCAAATACAATACGTAGGGAGTCGATGACCACA
Organism: Clitarchus hookeri; assembly: GCA_002778355.1. Lineage (NCBI taxonomy): Eukaryota > Metazoa > Arthropoda > Insecta > Phasmatodea > Phasmatidae > Clitarchus > Clitarchus hookeri. The sequence goes on along the minus strand of NQII01003865.1, from coordinate 78,661 downwards.
CTGTGGAAGGCGAGACAACCAGAAGTTCTCCAGAGATACATGGATACATCCGAGCGTCAACACACTGGCGGGTTGACGCATGTATCTGTGCTAACAGAGGACAGTTTAAAGATTTGTTGTAAAAAATTTGTAGATTCCTTTGGTATGCTGTGTATTGTATTATGAAAATTATATATAATAAAGCACTCTACAAATTTTGTCGAGTCCCTGCTGTGTGCCATTAGAAAAGGAAGAAATGTCGGGCCTATATTCATGCGAAATTTTATTTTCCTGATGTGAGGAACGTTTCCCATCAGTTTGGCGTGTATAAGTTCACAATATTTATGTATTACAACTTCGCTTGCCTTGCGTATGGTGACCTTGAAGTGTGAAGATAACACATGTCGACTCTGCCAAATAAGCTGTCGAAATCGTGAACAGGGATGCCAAAAGGAAATATAACAGAGGTCTGTTCTAGCTTAAATTAATAAAATGCTTAAATAGTGCTTATGGCTGTTTCACACAAGGATGAGTGATTTAAGGATAAAATCCAGAAACTTAATATCTCATAAAACGTGTGGTTGAAAGTAAAATGAGCGACATTTCATCTATTTACACAGAATTACGAAAGGGCAATAAAAACATACAGTTTTCAGATAAAAAGTTTTTTTAAATACAAAATATTAAAATAAAGTGTTTGTACATTAAAATATGGATTTGCATATGAATTAAAGGGGAACATGCTCAATTGTAAAATAATAATATGCTGCTATTGGATTTTGAAATAAATAAAAAGTATGAAACGTCACAAAATATTTCAGTTGGTTATTCACCATGTGGAAAACTATCATGAAAGCACCTTAACAACGATTGTTTGTTTTTGTGGCAACGCTCTGGGTGCTACATGTTGTACAGTCTGTTGTCAAGGAAATGCGCTCACTGTCTGTGTGGCCTTAGTTCGGCAATATGCATCGAACACTTCGTGGGAAGCTTCGTAGCTTCCTAGAACCCATTCGCCGGCTGCAATTTACGTGACGAGCTTGTTCAAATGGGCGACGATATTTAATTGTTTGTGTTTATCGACGAAATGAAAGGATAAAAAGATGATCTCGTACACGAAATGCAGTTTGGGAATTAAAGTATATCTTTAAATAAAATGCACAAATCTGAAGGGAGAAATCTTTTAAGTGTACACTCCTACATGGTTCCCCAAAAGAATTTTTGACAAAATGTTTCTCAAATAAGCACATTTTAATTGAATTTCATTAATGAAATATAACACATTTTTAAAAGTTAAAAGAACTTATTAAATTGGGGGATGTAAATTTTTGTGATAGGCCTAAAATATAAACAGATGGAATATTTGTTATTTATTTAACGCATTAAATATTATCTTTTGTTTACCTCGGCCAGAGTCGTCAAAGTCATTCGTGGCGCTAGAAATATTTTCTGAACTAAAACATTTAATAAAGAAGTCAGTTTCCTGCTGGTGTGCAAACATGCCCTTCTTAAATCACCACTTCAATATGATAGGTAATCGAGAAAAAATTTTAGCGTACGTAAAACATTATTTAAAAAAAAAACTACCGTTGAATACTTTTCATCTGCAAAAAATTTATTCAAAGTTATAAACGTAAATATTCAGACGACCATCAAAATAACTATAAAGTGCATCTGCAGTGATACGCAAGGGTTTTTTTTTCACAATTAGGATTCTTCATGTTAAGTATAAGTTACCAGTTAATTGTTACAAAGCTTTTTTCTACGTACAACTCTCGGAGAAAGCCAGAATGTTTACCAATCATAGGGCCTGTGCAAAATTGACGTTAAGGTTTACACTCTCTCATATGAGGCTAACAAATATTTCGTTTTAATAGTTTTGTGTTTTAACTTTACATTCGGCATCTTCAGTTCTGTTTTTTGCATACAATTACATTTTTTCCAGTGTCAGGTAAAAAAATGAAAATGGCCAATATATGCAGCCTGTGTTTACGTTATACTGCACATAACTAACCATGTATTTCTGTAACTATTCGGTGTAACACATGCTATTATTGAGGAAGATGCAATAATTTATTCGATAATAGGTTTGTTTTCTTTTTACACAACATGTCAAAACACAGACATGGCCAGGACACACAAAGCGTTCGTTGAAACGTTTTTACAGAAAGCCTTCATTTGATTATAATGCACCAGTGTTCCTTTTACGACGAAGTGAGAACAGTGATATTGTCTGTAAACAAACCCGCTTCATACATAGCACACTGTTGTTATTGTTTCGAAGTGAAAGGTCAAACAGAAGAACAGGAACAGCAAAATTAAAACGAACTACCGACACTACAGTTCTTGCGAATACAGTTAACCACATTTAGAATTTGATAAAGTAGGAATACCAATGAAAAAAAAAAGCTCCTTCCTTGTCTGTTATCTGAAGCGTTCAGCCATGTTAATGCGGACCGTTATAGTGATAACTTCACGGACAGAGGACCACATTGCGGTGGGTGTTATTTGACACGCTATCTGCGTGGACATACGCTTCAGCACGCTGTTTCCCGTTAGCTTCGCTCAAACTCAGTTGTTGGATATAGCATGACACCCGCCGGGGAATTTGTGTTCGATATAAGATGATAGCCTCTACCTGCACATACTTGGACGTTCACACTGATAGACATGCGACTAGTTAAGTTGCTAACTACAGAGGGAAAATAGTTCCTCGTCTTAACGTTGAATTAAAAAAGTCAGGTAATCATTTGTGAATACTGAAATGTATTATTTTACTTAAATTTTTTAATGCGTATTAAGTGTGAGGCTTAGAAAATTTGCAAAATATTTATTTTCCTAATAATTTCACAATTTCACAGTATCACAAGACCAACGCCTGAGTAAAGTGATGGGGCCTGTGTCAATGTTAATTTCACATACGGCGGAAGAATACACAATGTACCTACAAGTTTATTATGAGTAGGGTTTTCAAAAGTGCTTAGTTTGACGTGAACAGGCTGTACTCAAATTTGAAAAGGGACGAACGTTATCCGGAGTTGTTGTGCCGGCGCCCGGAACAGCGGAAAGCGGGTCAAGTGACGTTTAGTATATCGACGACGCGACAGACGCCAAGGGGATTAAAACCACCGGTGTGCTATTGTTAACTCGTTTTGCATGGGCACCCAGCTATACGCCCCTCAATGTGTTTCTGCGTTACAAGTCCCAATTCCGGTTTTATACCTCCACGCGCGCCTGCTGTGGTGTGTGTTTGCGTAGCTGTGTGACGCTTCATGCAGATACGATCGAGTTCAATACATTCGTTACGTTACCACCATGCTTGTCCAAATGCGAACAATGTTCGTTACTGTTAATTTTTGTAAATACATGCTACTTGTGATTTTACTGAAACTTTAAAATAAGTTCTTTGCAGTACTCAACGCACATATCAGTTATTTGATAAACCCTGAACAAACGTTTGCTGCCACATTGGACATCAGACTAGTATTGCAAAAAAAGAAAATTTAATAATTTATAGATAACTCCACTAACTGCTGCAACTGGTATTTTAGAATTTTGATTTTCCTCTTCCACGCAAATTAACATAGGTTCCTTGACTACTGAATAAAATTATTTGCAAGGCACTAATAAATTGAGAACGTCGAACTACAACAACAAATCACATTCTTAATATATGTTCTCTCCTTATTACATATTTACGAAACAATCAAAACGTCATATATTTTTATTGTCCTACCTACTCTATAAACCCACTTGTCAATACCTGTAATGATAATTGCTTGTATAGCGGAAAGAGTTCATCTTGCAAAAACCAATACATCAGATTCTGTGCAACCTCTGTACCGTGCCCAAGAATGTTTTCAAATAATTCTAAATGCCTTTGTAGCACAGGTGATCTGTTTGAGTCCCTGGTAAACCATATACTTATAGGTGCCATTTTAAATACTAAATTTACATTAGTTTACCAAGTATATGCCCCCTCCCCTTTCAATTACGCATTTAGAACATCGGCATGGAAATTTGGGAGCTAATTTTGCCAAATAAATAAACGTGTTAACGTAGTTTACTAGTCACTTCCATAGCTTTCTGTATATGAAGAATATTACAGATGTTTACTTATATTTGTAATGCTTGAAACAACACAACATGAAAAGTTGCCTAACAAATTTTTTTTTCAGCGAAATCCTTATTTTCACTCACTGACATCAAAGTGATTTTACTTAACCATTCGAAAAATTCCATCGCTTCGTGCAAAATCTCCCGGACATGATGCAGTGAATACATAATAATATTACTAAAAGTTATCTACTGGAAGGGTTAATCATAAATATCCTCTTACAATGAACGTATGTACGTACTTTTTCTGGTTATGTGTTCATTTGCAAATTGCTTCATGCTGCCCTCACCTGCTGATGAATGCAAATGTTTGCAACGCTTTACAGCGATGCCACTACAAGGCTGCATTTTACTTGATTGCAGAAATTTTCCCCGTAATCTTTTTCTATTCCAAAAAAACTGCTCTGTGAATATATGCACTCTAAATTCGAAACAGTTAAAACTGCTCTAAATCAGTACATTTTACTGCAGATATGTTGGAACTGCTTCACTTGAATCAGTAAAATTCTACTGGTCATTTTAGTTCCTGGTGTTAACTGATTAAACAGAGATTTATACTGGTGCCTAGTAAATTGCACTGGCTTGGAAGTGAAACCTCTGTGCATTTCACTTATTTTCCAGTACGTAACAGCTCATTTATTAACGATTTAGTAAAATAATTTTACCGATTTGAAATAATTGATTTGGATTAAGTGTGTATAGGTAGGAAAATCCTCCCTTCTTAAACGAAGGTAAATATTTTTTGTTATGTTTGAAAAGGCATACAAATCACGATACAGTTCATAAGTGAACATGTCCTCGTCACGTTCAGAAATTGAAGCCTTCTTTAAATTTGCGTGACTTCATGTTTATCTGTCCAATCTGGGTAAGAGAGGGCGTCAGCAGCGCTCCAAGCGGCATCCACTGCTCTGGCGAAGTGTAAGTTCCGACGTCCTATAGTTGTATTCGGGAACTCGTCGAGTGTGGAAGGTTGTCTGAGGCTACTCCGCAACGATATGTCACCCATTTGACTGGGGCTAGAGAGCCAATAGTTTAAGTCCACTTATTGCTGCGTAGCTACGTAGTTTTCCGCATTAGGTATGAATAAATTCAAATTGTTCGTTTCTTGAATAAGACAACGTCTAAAATACAGTAGCAGGCGGACGCTGCGTGAGAAAGTAAACTCTGGCCATTTCAAAACAATGCTACGAGTGCCAAATAAATAAAGAGGATTTGTATCTCCTTCCTCGTAAAGATGATCCTGATTATTTAAATAAATATTACTTGGCGCTTATAGGTAGCTTATGATGACATTGACATATATCCGAGGTAGCTGTGTAATATTTGACTGTATGTCATACGGTACTTTCTTTTCTGCCAACTTACATTCAGCGCGCTGCCAAATTGGCTCCTCTACCAGCGCGTGTTAAACAAGCACCGTAACACTGCCAGGCGATGGTCTCCGCTAACATTGCAGGTAGTCATTTCTGCTATTGTTAAAGACATCATAATCTTATCCTGAGCAATAAAAAAGCGCTAATAAAAGCTACAGTTAAAGAAATTTTCCATTGCCTGNAAAGCTACAGTTAAAGAAATTTTCCATTGCCTGTGTTTAACTCAAATTGCAAAAATTAGTAGGCCGTTTTTCCTTACGATTCATCATCGTCAACTATAAATATTAATATCTGGACAGTAAAAAATCTATTTTATTTCATAAATAGGACTTCATTACTATGAAAACTGCCTTTCTTGAAACCGGTTATACTAGTGTGATAACCTAGAAACACCATATGTATTACAGAGATACTAGCAGGAAAAGTCATAATTTATTTTTAAATGTACATTTTATGGAATAATTTACAGGGACTTTTAAAATATAAATGGCGAGAAAACGGTTTTAAATATAAAACAAGTATGACATTTTTGCATTAATATTTCAAGGACTCCTAGCTTGACCAGGCGTGCTACCTTCTGTAAATGAATAAATGTTTGTTCATTAATTTGAAGAGAAGGGCACTTTGTTTAATCGTGGTGATTTTAGAAAAAGACTAGAATATATAGTGCGATCGAGAAATTCTATAATTTATAATTTGACCAAGTTTAATAATGCCTTTTTAAAGTATTTCTTAATATATTAATTTCAATCGGGCAAGACATGGTAATAAAACTACATCGTCATAATAAATAAACAAAGTTCTATTTTCTTCGGTGTACTCAATACTTCACGTAAAGTCCATGGTTGTATTAAGAGGTTAAAAACGTTTTGGCTATGAGTATAGAGTGCAATTTACAAACCGCCGAATATGGTATTTCACTATTTCAAAAAGGCGTGTTTTATGCGAGAAAACGTAAGAAAAACAATGTAATTAGAAAAAAATTGCTCTTCAGCATGAAAACCCAAATATAATAGAAGACTGAATTTTTAATTTTAATATGTACGTTATCATGCATACAATTTTATTTATTCCATCACTTAAATTCACGAGATATTTTATGCTAGCATGTCTCTTAATATAGGGTGGTCCAGTGCCATGCGTTCAACTCCCATGGACATTAAAATTTAATTCGATTTTAGATATTAGTTCTCCGGATGAAAGACATAGGAACAAAATTTACTTTTCTTAAATTTAATTTGAGCCAGGTTGACTGCCCATACTGTAATGTTGCCAAAGTTCACAATAATTATAAATGGAAATTTACCTGCTGTGGTTGCATTTGATATCCTAAGATTTATTCAAACTCCTTTACAAAGAGCAATATTAATTTATTTTAACCATTGAACTTGCACTTTTTGTAGCATTTCATATATCACGGAAATTGACGAAAAGAGTGTTTTACCGAAAATCGTAATTAACATATTAATGCGAAACATTAAAATCTGAACATAATTTCGTTCAAACCTTAGTTCAATATTTTTTGTAATTCCGTAACGAAATATCTTGCATAAATTCGTACGTTCATAAGATGAAATANAAACCTTAGTTCAATATTTTTTGTAATTCCGTAACGAAATATCTTGCATAAATTCGTACGTTCATAAGATGAAATAACTTATGTTGGAACAATGTGGAATAATTATTCCGGAACCCCGTGTATTGTAGATAATTTTCTACCAATTCTTCAGCNGCTTATGTTGGAACAATGTGGAATAATTATTCCGGAACCCCGTGTATTGTAGATAATTTTCTACCAATTCTTCAGCGGCATTTCGAAGAACCAACAAGTCTTCTGTAAAACAATTTCATTAGAAGTTTGTTGAAACAGTGTTCTGTACAAGAACTATTGGAAAAGTTGTACTCTGCTCTGTTCCGTATTGCTAAATTTTCGAGAAAAAACTTAGAAATCTCCTCGAGAAGTTTATATTTATATACATACATTTGTACTCAAGAAAGTTCTGGTCAAGGAATATCACTTTAATTAAACTCAATAGGCTTGTAGCTTAAATTGGAAAAAGATTGGCGTAGTCTCCTTCGCTTCTAGGTTTTTAAATTTTCTGTCACTGGAGAACAAATAAAAGAAAGATAAAAACCTTAAAGCACCCAAGCCAACATGTTTTAAACGAATTCGTTTGAAGTACTTATTTTTTACGTCCCAGATTTATGCCTGAAGGGTAAATGGAAAGAGCAGAGGATGGAGGGTGCTGCAATAAACAAACCTAAAAATCTGTTAAACATATCCCGGCCTCGCTCGGGATTCGAACTCAGAACCTCTTTCAGAGTACGCTGTATTTACAGCTGACTACGTGATAGAAGTAGGCAGTTTCCATGAGAAACAGTATAATACTAAGAACCCACAACCTAATGTGTAAATATCATGGCATTACGTTTTTTGATGATGATGGACACTCACCGTGGAAAAGTAAGAGATAATTCGATGTAACTTGAAGTACAATTAGTGTTCTCTGTTTTATATATTATTGAAAATTGAGGCAACGTAAATGTTAACTTTGGGGAGCCACTGTGTTCCATAAAATATCGAGATCTATACGTGAGAGATTTGGCGGCATGTGAGAGATTTGGCAGCATGTGACAAATGAGGTAGTTTTCGCTGAAGAGGTGGAAGTTTGGTGGTAATGGAGCAGGGAAGAAACGCAAGGGTGCGAAAAACCGGAGAACCCCGAGAAACCCATTGACCACAATCACCGCCTTCCGAGTTTCACAAATCCTTTCGGCCATCTTGTTGTACGTCTCTGGCTGCATTGGGCAGACGCGGTGAATAGCTGTACCTGTTATCGACAATGAGGCGAGGTAGTATCATGTTTTGTCTACTNCTGCATTGGGCAGACGCGGTGAATAGCTGTACCTGTTATCGACAATGAGGCGAGGTAGTATCATGTTTTGTCTACTAGTCATCGCGTACGAATCTCTAGTTGTCATTTTGGTGTCGCTGTAAGCAGTTGTGTTTACTCCCATTTAAAGAGAAGAATGGAATATTTTAGTATCATCCTTTTTTTCAGGACAGAAATGAAAGTTATAATTTGTTACNCTGCATTGGGCAGACGCGGTGAATAGCTGTACCTGTTATCGACAATGAGGCGAGGTAGTATCATGTTTTGTCTACTCGTCATCGCGTACGAATCTCTAGTTGTCATTTTGGTGTCGCTGAAAGCAGTTGTGTTTACTCTCATTTAAAGAGAAGAATGGAATATTTTAGTATCATCCTTTTTTTCAGGACAGAAATGAAAGTTATAATTTGTTACCCATTCATAAGTTTGGTTATTGAAACTTAAATTCAGTTATTGGAAAATGCTAAAATCAGCAAAAAAATACTTTAAGGAGCCCTGTGTTTACGAAATTTATCCTTCTGTAAAATTGTCTTTAATAATAATATATATATATTCTACTTTTCATCGCCATGACAACGCTTTCGTGTGAGGTTATGTGGCCTTGAAGCGATAAGTGGAACGTGACTAAAAATATTTAATACAACAGTGGGTTTAGAAAATATACAAAATTGTCGCTACAGTTTAAAACACAGTTTTACATCAGAAAAAAATGTCGCACGTGGAGATCGAGTCTCTGGTCACTCTACGGAGAAATAACAAATTAGTTCTTGTGTTCCGTCTTCATTAAACACTATCCATGTAAAACAATTACTGTGAAAAAGACAATGAAATGTTAGTTAGTATCCAGAGATTTAATTTGCATGACTCGTTCGCCGAAGGAAGTAATGTTAAACGCCAAGCCGGCGGAAAGGATTTTCCAACCACTAGAGCGAAACACGTAAATGCAGTTAAAAACGGGCTGTTCCTAGACCGTCCAACTTNTTCTACTTTTCATCGCCATGACAACGCTTTCGTGTGAGGTTATGTGGCCTTGAAGCGATAAGTGGAACGTGACTAAAAATATTTAATACAACAGTGGGTTTAGAAAATATACAAAATTGTCGCTACTGTTTAAAACACAGTTTTACATCAGAAAAAAATGTCGCACGTGGAGATCGAGTCTCTGGTCACTCTACGGAGAAATAACAAATTAGTTCTTGTGTTCAGTCTTCATTAAACACTATCCATGTAAAACAATTACTGTGAAAAAGACAATGAAATGTTAGTTAGTATCCGAAGGAAGTAATGTTAAACGCCAAGCCGGCGGAAAGGATTTTCCAACCACTAGAGCGAAACACGTAAATGCAGTTAAAAACGGGCTGTTCCTAGACCGTCCAACTTACAAATGATTGGAAGGAAGTGAACAACCCCCGGGAACGAAGGAGGGAGAGGGTCGTGGAGTGCACAATTACAACAAACGTCAAGCATGTACGAGTATACTGTAGTGCAAAGGGGAGGCTGGATGTTTTCTGAAGAGTCGTTGAAGAGCTGAGTGTATGCAAGTGACAAGGAATATGACGCGGGTAGAGGAGGTGGATTCAATGTACCCCAGTTAAGTAGTGATTGGGAGGGGAGGGCCCGCTAGCTGATGACTCGTTCTAGAAGCTTTGGGCGAGTAGAGCGGGTACGACCAACATATACGCACTGTGTACATTTAAGATGATTGTGGCTTATAGCCCGTTATTAATAAGAGTGGAAGAACCTTTATAAATAATAATTTCAAAGTCAAGGACAAGAGGTTGAGGCAACGTCCGCGCTGTACACAGTTGTTGGCCCGCACAACCTGCGACAAAGTTGCTGAATCCCCAATTCCGATTGTTTTATGTTTTTGAAAATAATTGTTAAAATGTAATTTTCTGGTATTTTTAAATAATTACATTGTTTTAAAATATTTAAATAATTAGTAATATTTTTAAATTGTTTTAACTTTTCGGGTTTAAAGTTGTCTTGCATTTTTGNTTTAAAATATTTAAATAATTAGTAATATTTTTAAATTGTTTTAACTTTTCGGGTTTAAAGTTGTCTTGCATTTTTGTACGAGGAATTCATTGAAAACTAGTTTGCCAAATATACTTTTGTAACACTAAAAAATGATATGAACAAATTNTTTTGTACGAGGAATTCATTGAAAACTAGTTTGCCAAATATACTTTTGTAACACTAAAAAATGATATGAACAAATTTCACAAAACGTCAGTGTGTAGAAAATATATAATTTTAACAAGTAAGTGTTACAGATTTCAAATTTATTAAAAAAAATGAGCTGCACAGAAAATTTCTTTTCAGAAATATGTTTTAAATATACAAGAGACAGATAGCAGTACAGGAACTTTATAGCTGCGCGCTGTCCCCTGGGCCTGACCGCGTGGTGATAAATATGATGATGAAGTGTACAATATTTCAGCTGTAGAGACACAAGAAGATCTTCGCATCTATTTTCCATAGAATTATTTGTAACAATTACAGTCTTATTTTACTGGGGATGATCGCCTCGATGTCAAAGTCACCAGATGTCGAGGTCACAGCACTACATCTCCACAACATGTAAGCTTGCCTCAGACATCTCTAAGCCGTACTGGGTTTTATTCTTCTAGCAAAGTTGGCAGATTGGTAGGTAATGAACACACGTCAGAAATAGTTTTGCCCCACCTGTAAATGATTGCACATGAAATACGTTCACTAAAACAGCAGGCTCATTAGAAAAACTAATTATTCAAGCCTGACCGGGTATTCTGTACCACAGTGTACTTTCTATTGGGACGTAGGCAACCTTGTAACTATAAATCCTGCTTGTGCATTACTTGTTGACATTTGTGGATATTTAATTGGTTTACTCTGGATTCTGTTTTTGTTATATGTGCCTCACGAGCAACACCTGCAAATAGTTGACGTTTTTACGTTGTAACGAATTAAAGATGGCCTTTTACCAGTTTGTATTAACAGGCTTATTTTCAGAGATTGGCACACGAAGTATTCAATTATTTACTCGTTTGTTGTATGTTACAGCTACCACATTAATAATTTTATTTATTATTTAATTTAGATAGCNATTCAATTATTTACTCGTTTGTTGTATGTTACAGCTACCACATTAATAATTTTATTTATTATTTAATTTAGATAGCAACAATGTTTTCCAAAAATATATTTTATTTATCATTGTGATCGTATTTGGAAGCATTTCGTAAACCTTGAGAAGTGGTTTGTGAACAGAGACCACAGGCCCAAGCGCAGTTTTTTTTGGTTGTCATNATTCAATTATTTACTCGTTTGTTGTATGTTACAGCTACCACATTAATAATTTTATTTATTATTTAATTTAGATAGCTACAATGTTTTCCAAAAATATATTTTATTTATCATTGTGATCGTATTGGGGAGCATTTCGTAAACCTTGAGAAGTGGTTTGTGAACAGAGACCACAGGCCCAAGCGCAGTTTTTTTTGGTTGTCATNAAGCATTTCGTAAACCTTGAGAAGTGGTTTGTGAACAGAGACCACAGGCCCAAGCGCAGTTTTTTTTGGTTGTCATGGTAACGCATGGTATGATTTTAAATATGTGGCATAGCTCTCTCGTGATTGACACTAATTTTCCAAATTACGTTTTAGCATATAAGTTAAAGGGAGTTTTGGCCATATTGTCTTCTGCCAGGCAATACGCCGACCCTGCGGGTTTGGTCTGGTAGGTTTTAAATTACAATTTCAGTTTAACAGCCTGCTATCGAGTCCGATATTTCCTACAGACTGACCTATGTGGGTGAAGACGCGCCGCATTACGTGTTAAGAAGAAAGTGTGTACGGACTACAAGCGCGGGTAAATGTTTCATTTGACGATGTAGGAGAAGTACCGACAACGACAATGTACCACGGGAAGTACCCACAACGATGAGGTACCAGGGGAAGTACCCACAACGACGATGTACCAGGGGAAGTACCCACAACGACGATGTACAAAGATAAGTACCCACAAAAACGATGTACAAGGAGAAGTACCCACAACGATGTACCCAGAGAAGTACCCACAACGATGTACCCACAGAAGTACCCACAACGATGTACCCAGAGAAGTACCCACAACAACGATGTACCCAGAGAAGTACCCACAACAACGATGTACCCAGATAAGTACCCACAACGACGATGTACCAGGANCCCACAAATACGATGTACCAGGAGAAGTTCCCACAAATACGATGTACCAGGAGAAGTTCCCACAAATACGATGTACCAGGAGAAGTTCCCACAAATACGATGTACCAGGAGAAGTTCCCACAAATACGATGTACCAGGAGAAGTTCCCACAAATACGATGTACCAGGAGAAGTTCCCACAAATACGATGTACCAGGAGAAGTTCCCACAAATACGATGTACCAGGAGAAGTTCCCACAAATACGATGTACCAGGAGAAGTTCCCACAAATACGATGTACCAGGAGAAGTTCCCACAATGACGATGTCACAGGATATATATCCACAACGACAATTTACCAGGAGAAATACCCTTAATGACGATATACCAGGAGAAGTACCTACAATGGCGATGTCCCAGGAGAAGTACCAACAACGAAAATGTACCAGGAGAAGTACCAACAACGAAAATGTACCAGGAGAATAACCCACAACGACGATGTACTAGGAGAAGTACTCACATCGACGATGTCCATATTGGAAGAAATTGGAACGTATCAATCGCCGCCTGTATGGAACTGGGTTGTTTGCACCCAGTGCTGTCCACTCATGTATCACTGTGTACTCTTCCCCTCGGAATTGCACGGCCAGGGTGTGTGAGATTTGTCTCTCCTGATAACTGCAACCACCTGCGAAATGTTAGACATGCCGGTGAAAAGCATTGCTATGAAGGCCTGAAGTTTAAAACCAAACATTTCAGGAACTATGTCGTATTAATTTGTTTTACTGTCTACATATAGAGAATCCATGCCTGCAATAGTGACTACCATTATTGAAAACATTCTGTATAAAACATTAAAGTAGTCGTTGAAAAATTCTGGCCCCACTTCCTTTCCAAATATATATGAGGACGACCTTGAAGCCGATAAGCCAACGTGCATCACCACATTCGCTGCGCGGCAAACGAAAGAAGATATTTTCACTAGGGGTACACAATGTTAACGAATTTGGCTTTACGAGTCTTTCAACTCAAAATTCATTCCCTGTCAAATAATTTTANCCATGTCGTATTAATTTGTTTTACTGTCTACATATAGAGAATTGATGCCTGCAATAGTGACTACCATTATTGAAAACATTCTGTATAAAAAATTTAAGTAGTCGTTGAAAAATTCTGTCCCCACTTCCTTTCCAAATATATATGAGGACGACCTTGAAGCCGATAAGCCAACGTGCATCGCCACATTAGCTGCGCGGCAAACGAAAGAAGATATTTTCACTAGGGGTACACAATGTTAACGAATTTGGCTTTACGAGTCTTTCAACTCAAAATTCATTCCATGTCAAATAATTTTATTTTCCACAATTATGTCACCAGAGCATTTCAAATCCCCTTAATTATTAGAGAAAGAGTTCCGAAGTTTGTTTACTTTCAGTTTATCTATACATGTGTGTTTTTATTTTTTAATACATATTTTGTATTAATTATTTATACTTCCGTTAGCATATCACTAGGACAGAAGAAAGGGTAATCATTTTTCAAAGCACGAATTCAACCTATGAATTCAACCCGTATACGCACCTGTCAGAACAGCAGGCGTATTTGTANCATGTCAAATAATTTTATTTTCCACAATTATGTCACCAGAGCATTTGAAATCCCCTTAATTATTAGAGAAAGAGTTCCGAAGTTTGTTTACTTTCAGTTTATCTATACATGTGTGTTTTTATTTTTTAATACATATTTTGTGTTAATTATTTATACTTCCTTTAGCATATCACTAGGACAGAAGAAAGGGTAATCATTTTTCAAAGCACGAATTCAACCTATGAATTCAACCCGTATACGCACCTGTCAGAACAGCAGGCGTATTTGTAGGCGGGCAATTTCAAAATCACCGCTGCCCTTGTCACTAAATACCCAGGCATTGTCCGTATTTCAGTTATTTATATTAGCATTTTTACCGAGCATGGTGTCTGATTATTTGTCAAGGCGCTAATATCCGGTTTTTATATTGCTGTATTCAAGGGAATAAACTGACAGAGGAAACAATTATTTGTCGTATTGCAACGTAGGTTTCTGTGACGTCATTAGAATACTTCCTAATTGGCTGCTGGTGGTAATATTATGGCGATAGATGTATACAGCAGACATCAAAAGATAGAGTTCGGCCAAATTCACCTGTCCCATGCAAATTGCTGACGTCGATGCTACACTTTGATCACATCATGCGACTGACAGCTGGTACATCGCAGATCTGCGCGTCCATAGGTGAGTTCAATCAGCGTCAGCAGACATTGAAATAGACAACCTTAAAACTATACGAGTCATAACATTACCGGTGGAAGTTAAAAACGAAATCATTCTGCATGCATTACAGCATTACGGCGAAATATTGTCATTAACAGACGAAATATGGGCTGCTAATTACAAATTCAAAGTTAAAACGGGGTGCACATTCTCAAAATCAAACTGATAAAACTGCCACAGCTACAAACGTATATCTACTTAGTTTATTGAATTTGGTGAACCAGGAGCTCAATATTAAATATTTGTCCTTCAAAATATATAGTTAGTCCGAATAAAACCGCTGAACTGCAAAATACGTCACTGAGAATGATGAACTTGCAAGGACGTCACGAGTACGGCCACGTTGANTGCAAAATACGTCACTGAGAATGATGAACTTGCAAGGACGTCACGAGTACGGCCACGTTGAGCTGGCCACACGCTCCAACACAACGGGACATTAAGTCTCCCGCCTGCCTGCATCGTTGTCCTCCTTTTTGCCGAGAAGTGCGGGAGCTATAAGGGTCACACTGGCACGCGCTACAAGAGTGCCATCGCCTCTACGCACAAGGCTCTGANCGCTAATATCCGGTTTTTATATTGCTGTATTCAAGGGAATAAACTGACAGAGGAAACAATTATTTGTCGTATTGCACGTAGGTTTCTGTGACGTCATTAGAATACTTCCTAATTGGCTGCTGGTGGTAATATTATGGCGATAGTTGTATACAGCAGACATCAAAAGATAGAGTTCGGCCAACTTCACCTGTCCCATGCAAATTACTAACATCGATGCTACACTTTGATCGCGTCATGCGACTGACAGCTGGTACATCGCAGATCCACGCGTCCACAGGCGAGTCAATCAGCGTCAGCAGACATCGAAATAGACGACCTTATAACTGCACAATTAATAACATTACCGGTGGAAGTAAAAACTAAATTATTCTGCATGCATTATAGCATTACGGCGAAATATTGGCATTAAC
Source organism: Clitarchus hookeri (assembly GCA_002778355.1). Classification (NCBI taxonomy): domain Eukaryota; kingdom Metazoa; phylum Arthropoda; class Insecta; order Phasmatodea; family Phasmatidae; genus Clitarchus; species Clitarchus hookeri. The sequence goes on along the minus strand of NQII01003865.1, from coordinate 62,856 downwards.
AGACGAAATATGGGCTGCTAATTACAAATTCAAAGTTAAACAGGTGTACAAATTCTCAAAATCAAACTGATAAAACTGCCACAGCTACAAACGTATATCTACTTAGTTTATTGAATTTGGTGAACCAGGAGCTCAATATTAAATATTTGCCCTTCAAAATATATAGTTCGTCCGATTAAAACCGCTGAACTGCAAAATACGTCACTGAGAATGATGAACTTGCAAGGACGTCACGAGTACGGCCACGTTGAGCTGGCCACACGCTCCAACACAACGGGACATTAAGTCTCCCGCTTGCCTGCATCGTTGTCCTCCTTTTTGCCGAGAAGTGCGGGAGCTATAAGGGTCACACTGGCACGCGCTACAAGAGTGCCATCGCCTCTACGCACAAGGCTCTGAACTGGCGTGCAGTGTTCTCGTAGTGCTGCGTGTACCTATGGCGCTTCCAGCTGTGACCGTAACATTTTATTGATGAAACGTCTGAAGCAAAGTTCATTACAGACTGCTATCATAGATTGGCTCGTGCCCGGATATTATGTTTTAAGACACATCAGCCTGGAAAAAGCTGTTTTTCACTGTATTGGAGGGCTCCTAAACTATATTTACAGCATGCGTGGTATCTCTAAAATACAATTCCTTCCTCGTCTGGGATACGGCGTCTTTTCATAAGGAAACGTACTGGGGGCACGTTCAATAGTTTCGTCGAAAAACCAGAATTTCAAACAATTTGCAAAGCAGTTGAAGAGCCAGGNAAAACGTACTGGGGGCACGTTCAATAGTTTCGTCGAAAAACCAGAATTTCAAACAATTTGCAAAGCAGTTGAAGAGCCAGGCAGGAGGACCACTTAACAGGCATTCGTGGGTATAGCTGGTGAGCTCTGAGTGGCCAAGAAAAATTTAAGAATAACGCAACCGCCAATGAAATTTTCACTTCTTTACAAGCACGCATACACTTTAAAAATCTGAGTGAGTTATTCTAACCACTACAATTTTTTTTTAGGAATCCTCATTTAATGAGTTGCGGATCAGTGGAATGCATTGANGTGAGTTATTCTAACCACTACAATTTTTTTTTAGGAATCCTCATTTAATGAGTTGCGGATCAGTGGAATGCATTGACGTTTTACTGCCAAGCCAGTGCAATGCACTAGGAATCAGTAAAAGTTACTATGTAATCAGCGAATGACAACCATTAAAATTATTAGAGGAATTTCACTGATTTAAGTAGAGCCGTTTCAACATATTTGCAGTACAATTTCCTAATTTAGAGCAGTTTTAACTCGTTTGATTTTAGAGTGTAGATGTCTCGCATGAAGGACGTTGGAAGCNAAATTTCCTAATTTAGAGCAGTTTTAACTCGTTTGATTTTAGAGTGTAGATGTCTCGCATGAAGGACGTTGGAAGCTATTTTCCCAGTACACACAATTTTACCCACTGTCGAAAGAGTAAAGTCAATTTTTTTATATTTACGCTAAAAACATCAAATTTATTTACTAATTTTATTAAGTTACCATTGATAGCACGTCACAAAATCATTCTAATTCCTAGAAATACAGGAAACTAACTTTGGCTTTTGAACATCCTCGCTTCATGTTCCCCCACAAGGGTGCCACGGTGGTGTAGTGGCTAGACTAGTCATCTCCCACATTGGCAAACCGGGTCCTATTTCAGGAAAAATCGCTGCTGGATTTGCGCATGTGGGAATCGTGCCGGACGATGCCACTGGTCGGTGGGTTTCCTCGGAGATCTCCCGTTTCCCCTGCCCTTGCATTCCGGCGCTGCTCAATACTCACCTCGATTCACCCGCATCGGCTCTCAAGACCTCGATGTTAAAAGCCACCCAAATCTCTTCACTCAAACCAGCTTAATTTCGCAGGTCGGACATCAGATACAAACAAGACCGCCGACCGCACCGTATTCTGAACACCGGATGGGCGGGTTGCAAAGCCACAGGGGGTGTAGAGCAGCGAACACCGCCCGACGGGTTGCAGAGCGACAAGGGGTGTAGAGCATAGAACACCGCACGACGGGTTGCAGAGCGACGAGGGGTGTGGAGCAGCGGCTCCGCGAACATACCCAGACAAACGTCCCAAAATGTTCCCTGGCGCGCCGGACCGCTATCGATTCTCGTTACCCACCCCTCCACTCCACCACTCCTCTCCACCACGCTTTNGTTCCCTGGCGCGCCGGACCGCTATCGATTCTCGTTACCCACCCCTCCACTCCACCACTCCTCTCCACCACGCTTTTCCCGGCCGATGCATATTTGCACGGCTCCCGCCCTGCAAAACACACACATTTTGTTCCAATTTCTTTACGCCTTTTATTTTCGTGGAGGGGCGAGCTTGAAATGATGGGGCTAAAATCTATAGAACACAAAAACCCTCCCTGCCAATTTTTTTTCCAGTGTTTCAAACCTCTTTTCAATTAAGAGTAACTTTCCGCTTCATTTGTTCATGCCAGAAATATTTTTCTTCTATTTAAATTAAATGCTGTCTTGCCAGTCTTATTCGTCGAGGGGTTTGTAATATTTCTATGCATGATTTCACACCTCTCTTCCTAGAATGTTTAGCTAGCATCGTAGGTAATCATGACCCCGTATGCGACCATGCTTTCCTATTCCCAGGAGACACGTTGCACCTGCCCTGCAGTTAGCATTGGCCCCGCATGCCTAGGCGTATGTGCTCTTCACTGAGACACAGTTAGATCTTATGCTTGCCTTGGGCCTTCCACTCTCCTTTTAGAATTACGGTAAGTTAGGAAAATAACCTACAGTGTTTTTTTTTATTTGTATATGGCATTATTTGGAAACTACTTGGCCAATAACTTTTTGTAACACTGCAAATAAACTAGAGCAGATTTCAAAAAACTTCAGTGTGGAATTGTCAAACTTTATGTTAACTTCTATCAAGCAAGTGTTGAGGACATCAAGCTGCGTGGACAATTTTGTTTGTTTTGTAAAAAAATGCGTTGTAAATATACAACATTTCAGTATTAGAAATACAAGAAAATATTTGGCTAGTAGTTTACAAATAATTGTTCGTAACAAATACAGAAACATTTTTACAGCGTATCTACACAAGGGTTTGGTGGTGTTCTTCACGTTGGCGTAATGCATAGCGATGAAGATTTAGCCGCGAAGATATTTCTTACCATATTAGTCTCCAAACCTCTATGGCTTCCAAATACTTTTACGATTGGATGAAACTTTTACAGTTTCATTTTGCGGACGAGTTATTGCATCATGTAAATATTGATCACGGTTAATAGAGCACTTTTGAAATCAAGTTTGGAATATTGTCACTGCCCTATCTGCATATATTGTAACTGTTACCTTGAGAGACATACATCCAGTTAAGTTTGCAACGATATTGAAATAGTAGTTCTAGGTCTTATCGTCGAATTAAAAGCATTAGGTAACTATTTGTGAATACTAACAAGATTTATTTTACTTTATGTATTTTTAACGCGCATAAGTGTAAGAATTTGCAAATATGNCATTTGTGAATACTAACAAGATTTATTTTACTTTATGTATTTTTAACGCGCATAAGTGTAAGAATTTGCAAATATGTAAAATATTTCCATTTCTAATAACAATACAGTTTCACTTGACCGACGCATGAATATACTTAAAGTGATCAGGTCTGTTGCAGTGTTAAATTTACATATGGTGGAAGAATACAGAATGTGTATGAAAATAGATCTTCATCGGGGCTTTCAGAAGTGCTCATCTTACCACTAACAACCTATACGTTCAGTTTCTGAGCAACAGAAGTCTTATCGGGCCAGCCAAACAAAGCGATAGTACGTCGAGTTTTACACACCCAATAAAGAAAGAAATGCTGCACACGTGTGGAAGTTTGCGTGGGACTGTAGATNTAGTACGTCGAGTTTTACACACCCAATAAAGAAAGAAATGCTGCACACGTGTGGAAGTTTGCGTGGGACTGTAGATTGCGTCACTACGTAGACACGGAACAGCGTAGTGCTTTATGTGATGTGGGCATACCCATTCTCTGATTGGCTACGCGAGGATCTGGGAACTGGCCTTGCATCCTATTGGCTACTACATGCTTCGAGAAGTTCCCTATTGGCTGAGCTCCCGGCTGGCGAGTACATTATCAGACGCTCATTAGCGATCAGAGTTCCAACATTTCCTCTCAACTGACGCCATTTTACTGGCGTGTGCAGCTGGAGTTCGTGCTACAAGCGAAAATTTCGCGTCTGTATTCTTAATTACTCTGTGGCAGGATGTTGAGACCTAACTTGCTGTTCGATATTTTCGAAATTAATCGCCATTTGTAATGATGCATTACGTGAGACGCTCACACACCCCAACTAAAAAAAACACAACACTCCCACCTCAATAATTCCCCCGACCACGAATAAACCATCATAAGCTCCCAATTCCTCAGCTTGCTTACTGCACCNACTCCCACCTCAATAATTCCCCCGACCACGAATAAACCATCATAAGCTCCCAATTCCTCAGCTTGCTTACTGCACCGTCACATACAATCACGTCCATTTATCTCATCACGAATCATCACCCTTCACAAGCGGAAACACAATAAAATTACATCCCAAAAAAACTTAANAGTCCATTTATCTCATCACGAATCATCACCCTTCACAAGCGGAAACACAATAAAATTACATCCCAAAAAAAATTAAATAACTAAAATAGATAAAAATTACAAAAAAAAGTATCGTCTATGTATGTTTTTGTAGAAATTTACATTTTACTTTAAACCATTCATAAGATGAGAATGTGTTATTCAAATAATGAAATTATGTAAATTGAAACATGCACCGTTGTGTATCAGATAGGGCGTATGTAAACTGAAGAGTCCGATACCCATTCACAAATCTCTTAGTTTATATAAAACGTACAAAACATGCTTTCGACGAGAATAACTAACCGATTGAACTGTACCGACTAGCCAACCGAGATGGTGAAGAAATTTCTTTGTAAGCATGGGTGGATTCAGTAAACTTCAGTTTTGGAGTTTTCTGGAAAATGTGATTTTAATCGCAAATCAGAAACGCTGCACGTTAGTTACGACTTGTTTTTGTTATCTAAATGGATACCAGTCTTGTGATAAAGTAAATATATAATTGCAACTTAAAACCGAACGCCCACCCTCATTTTTACTATTATTTGAAACCAAGTGTCCATGATACTTTGCGAATTCAAAAACGTAAATATTTTAGATTTGAAATGTTTTTGTTACATAATTTTATACAAATTATTGGTGAATATTAATTTGGCATTAGTAGAAAGTGGATGAAATAATTAATTCAAAATAAGTTTAGTAGTATGCATACATTTTTACTAATACTTCATCAATCAAGATAATTCATCAGCAGCCACAAGAGAAACTAATGAAATGAAATATTTACGATTTTACGCAACTTCATTTTGAATTAGGTACTCGGGTGAGATATATTAGCGAGACTTAGATTCCTATACAATTGACATTATTATGTATATATAAATTAAAATATGATAAATTATAGTTTTAATTAAAAGTACTTTTTTGTATTAAAATTTTACTTGTCAGACAGTTCCTTGGCGTTTCTATATGAAAATGGAAACATGATGCTGTTTAGGTGACCGAAAATTTAAACGTGAGGTGAATTTCTCATATTTACACTCTGAACTTGAAACAGTGAGAATTTAGCCAAATCATTGAAAACAGTGATAATTTAGCAACTGCTAATCAGTGGCAGAAAACTAATTAATATAGTGATTGAATTTCACTGATTTATAGCAGTATAATTCTCAACATTCAGTGTGAAATCACTATAATTCACTTGATCATAGTTAATTTGCTTGATTGACCGGTCAGCAGTAGCTCATAAACTGACTTTCAGTGAACGTTATTTCACTGATTTATATATCTGATTCGGATTTGGAGTGTATAAAAGTGTAACGCCTTACAAAATATAATAGTTTTTTTAACTTGTGAAATTACAGTAGTTTTTATTATTTTTCTTTTCATTAGTGCTGCGTTGACTAAAGATAAGATCCTCACAGCTGAATTTGTATTTCTGCCTGACCTCTTCTGTAATTGCATATTTTGAGATAAGCTGTTATTCCTTCTATACACAGGGTCTTCTGGTGGAAAGAAAATATTACAATATTTTTCTTTGTCAACCATTTGTCGAACTGAGTAAGTCGTACTTAATTAATTTTATTTCCGCTTAATTTAATAAATTTGGTTTACTAATTCTCTTCATAATTTTAGAAAAGTATAATAATTTCGTCTTTTATTTTATTAGATATAAGGAATACAAATGTAACCGTAAAGAAAAGATTATTCATACCTCTAAATTGTGCCATCTTTTACCTGACATATAACTGCACACTGAAGTAAATCTATTGATTTTTTAATTAATAAGTTAAATTTTTTCAAATATGTTTGCACCATATCGAATTACAATAAAAATATTCGCCTTCTACTAATTGCAATCAATTGTAGCAATATTTTATGCTTCTGTTTTCTTTATTTTCAAAGGGTTATTTCGATTTTTGTTTGGTGTACATTCCCTAAAAAATTATGGTTTCGACATCTAAGCAAATCCGTGGAAACGAAATATGGAAACAATATGTTATAATACTTTTCTCTAATGGTTGATTTAAAAAAAATGTAAAATTATTATGACAGTTATGAGAACATTAATTTTTGTGTTAATTTTTTTTATGTTAAAATCAAAGCAATTTTCCTTAAATCCCTGCAGCAAAGAACACATAACTTGAAGTTACCAAAATTGCCAGAAAATTACGACATTGCACTACGAAATATTTCGACGCAATTCACTTTTAAGATTAAATGACCCATAGAAATAGTTTTGTAGCGCAAACTTTGAACGCATATGTGTAAAAACATTAATCGTTTCTGTACTAACATGTTATACATTTATTGTAATGGTGCATTTTTAATTGCAGGACGTAAGGAAACAAACTCTAATAAATTGTTCCTTAAAACGTAATGAAATATAAAAAACTTCTGGATTTAGTAAACCCGTACGCTGGAATGCATTGCCCTCTTAAGTCTCGAGCCTTAACTATCTCTCTAATGGCTGCTGCCTCCGTGAGAAGTAAGTTTCACTCCCTGACTAGGCAGAGAGTTATTTTATGCTTCAAGAGAATAGGCGGTAGAGCGATCACGCAAGATGCGCAATTTGTCACCACGTCCAACCATTGTACTGCTTTACTGCCAAGATGACTACTACAAATGGGGTAGTTGGGGTGTGAAGTTAGAACACTGTTTACGTAAATCAATGCTCTGAGATGGTTGTGTACTACTTTTAAACATTTTTGTTGCAATTAGATTATATTCATGTTGGTAAAAGTATTTTATGTATACTAAAGGTAATGCCTTATGACATTTAAGGTATACACATACACGCACATCACTGTTGACCATGTGAGTGACAGTTGTATTGATGCGGGGTAGGTCAGTGCTGCGAATACGATNGTACATGAGCCGAATACGATAATGGTTCTACCTAATATTTACTCTACGATTCCATCCTTTTTCTCTCGGTCTGTTATTGGCCCAGAGTTATCCAGGACTTGAGCGGTAATATAAAGGTAAACTAATCGGTAATCTACATATGTTTCAATATTACTTTGTTCTTAATTGAACTAACGAATATTTCCTGTCCTTGATCATAAGACTTCGACCAAAGGCGATAGATTTGTGGGGCTTATTAGTATGAGAGTTCAACTAATTATTTAACTGTTAAATCTGGTTACATTTCAATCGAAATATTGAACATAAATTTCCTTATGCTATGAAAATTTANAATTATTTAACTGTTAAATCTGGTTACATTTCAATCGAAATATTGAACATAAATTTCCTTATGCTATGAAAATTTATGAACACATTCGAAATTTGCTTGTGAATTTCCGCGAATATACTTCAATATCACTACTTTCCATTGCTAAAGTATGTGGCAGATAAGTCACAATACTAAATGCCTAGCATACTTTTGCACCTGTTGACGAAGTACCGCAGGTATTGTTTTCTTCAACAACGTTCGTTTGAAAGGATTCTTCACCTTTTTCTTTTTACTGGTGTGAAGATTATGTCGAATGTTTCATCGGCTCGTCTGCAATAAAGTTACTAAGCCAAATGTGCTCTGGAGAAAACTAATTAGGATTCCATTTCAAACAGAACTTNGCTCGTCTGCAATAAAGTTACTAAGCCAAATGTGCTCTGGAGAAAACTAATTAGGATTCCATTTCAAACAGAACTTTAATAAGGTTGTTTTATACCCCGCTATAGTTTCATAAGTAATTTGCTGGTTATTTCCAAGCTCAGTAGGAAATATCNGAATAAGGTTGTTTTATACCCCGCTATAGTTTCATAAGTAATTTGCTGGTTATTTCCAAGCTCAGTAGGTAATATCGATCTCATAAAAATTTCTAAGTATTACAATTTGCTTGCTAGTAGAACATATTTAACGATTAAATACGACGAATCGTAAAATCTGATCAACATACAAATACGAGGGTATCTGAAAAAGTAAGATTACCAATTTTATTATTCAAAAACATAGAATGGTAGCTCACAGCAACGTGTGTATCCGCTAGTTTGTAGTTTCACTGATAGATGGTGCGAGGTGCTCAAGTCAATAAAACATAATATGGGTGCAGTGAAAGTTGCTAAAAGGCAAGGGTACAGTGTAATTTTTTTCATTTATACAAGAAAGGTTTTGGAGACTGGTTACCAAGTATATTTTTGTAACTCAGACAATTAATAANAATTTTTTTCATTTATACAAGAAAGGTTTTGGAGACTGGTTACCAAGTATATTTTTGTAACTCAGACAATTAATAATAGTAAATTTCATAAAACCTTAGTATGGAACGTGTAAAACTAAAGCTGAATTTTTACAAAGAAGTTTTGTATACTTAAAGTTTAGTAAAAATAATGAGCTGCCTAAACAATTGTGTACGTTTTCAAAATAATGTTTTGTGAATACATAATATTTCATTTGTAAAAGTTACAAGAAGAAACTTTTTGGCTAGTTGTATCCCAAAAATTCTTTCTAACAAGTGTAAATATTTTTTATTCCATATACGCGGATATCAGTTTCCTGTAGGCAGAAAACCGAATCTGTCGACATACACAGGAGGATCGTGTCTGTGTNAATTTTTTTCATTTATACAAGAAAGGTTTTGGAGACTGGTTACCAAGTATATTTTTGTAACTCAGACAATTAATAAGAGTAAATTTCATAAAACCTTAGTATGGAACGTGTAAAACTAAAGCTGAATTTTTACAAAGAAGTTTTGTAGACTTAAAGTTTAGTAAAAATAATGAGCTGCCTAAACAATTGTGTACGTTTTCAAAATAATGTTTTGTGAATACATAATATTTCATTTGTAAAAGTTACAAGAAGAAACTTTTTGGCTAGTTGTATCCCAAAAATTCTTTCTAACAAGTGTAAACATTTTTTATTGCATATACGCGGATATCAGTTTCCTGTAGGCAGAAAACCGAATCTGTCGACATACACAGGAGGATCGTGTCTGTGTNCCATATACGCGGATATCAGTTTCCTGTAGGCAGAAAACCGAATCTGTCGACATACACAGGAGGATCGTGTCTGTGTACGGAGAGAACGTGATGCCTGTCCAACAGGTACGGGAATGGTGCAGTGAATATTCAGAGGATAGAACGAATGTGAAAGACGAGTAGCGGAGTTGCCACCCGTCAACATCAGACACAGTCGATGATGACATTGATGACATGGAGCTGGATGATAGACGTGATATCGCTGACACAAAGAGATGCACTTTAATCTTTCATACGGCTTCGTGTGGGAAAATGTCCATGAACGTCTGGGTTACTGGAAAGTGTGCGCTGCAATAAAATTGAAACTGTTAAAACATCCGTGAATCAGGGAATTTGACTGCAAATCTGCTCCACTTGAATCTGTAAAATTCCAGCGATTATTTTAGTTGCGGTGTTCACTGGTTAAAAAGAAATTGCTGCCGATTGCTAGTGAACCGCATTGGACTGACAGTAGAACCTAAGTGCATCTCACTGATTCTCCAATAGTACGCACCAGCTCATTAACACAACTGATTAAAATAGCATATTCAGATTTAGATTGCATGTGAGTGGCTAAATCATTGTCCGAGCAACTACAGCTCGCGCTCATTAACTAATCTGCTGAGTTATATCGAGGGTGAGGCCTTCTGATCGAGCATCGTCGTAGGTGATAAGAAGTGATTAGAAGGGTGCGCCACTTCGATCCAGAGTCATGAATTTCGAGGGAGGGAGTGAATAGATTTGGGCGACTCTTAAAGGCGAGATCTTGAGAGTCGATGAGGGTGAAGTTAGGTGAGTATAAAGCAGCGCCGAAATGAAGAGGCGGGAGAAACGGGAGATCCCGAGAAAATCCAGGAGTGCCTCGAACCCGGTTCGCCTAGGTGGGAGGCGAGTAGTCTAAGCACTCCACCACCTCGACCTTCTTAAATGGAAAGCATGGAATGGAAACGTCCAAAGTCACCGACACGCAAGAAATGCACGACTGTCGCAAAAGCAGGGAAGGTGACAGCATCTATCGTTTGGGACGTAGATAAAGTGCTTTTTGTAGTTTCCATGTAGGTTTGGCGAGACTGTGGACGCAGCTGCGTACCAGGAGACGTTAGGACGCTATTCGACGTCGAAGACCTGGTCTATGCGCGTTGTTTCACGATAATGCCCGACGTCATGCCACCCGCTCCACAACATCCTTACTTCACACCTAGCATTGCCAATGCGTTTCCCACTTTCTCGACAGCCCACACTTGGCAACATCGGACATTCGTCTGTTTGGCAANACAGCCCACACTTGGCAACATCGGACATTCGTCTGTTTGGCAAGATGGAGAATAACCTACGTTTCAGCAGCAAACCAAACGAGTGACTGAAGTCTGTGAGAGGTGTATCCAGAAAAAATTCGCAGACATTAAATTTTGTAGCTCGAGAAGAATNAAGATGGAGAATAACCTACGTTTCAGCAGCAAACCAAACGAGTGACTGAAGTCTGTGAGAGGTGTATCCAGAAAAAAATTCGCAGACATTAAATTTTGTAGCTCGAGGAGATATGAGGTGAATTGAAGATCTAAAAATGTAAACATCCTTACATTAAAAATATTATTCTGTATTTCCAATATAGAATTATATTGCAATAAACATTTTCTTCAATAAATTCTAATATGCTGAAAAAGGAAAAAAAGTTTTTAATAAATGTGCACGTCGAGTTTTAGCATTATCGTATATTTGCAAAGATCGCGTTCTTAAAATTTCTGAAAATAAATAATTAAAATTGTGGTAATTCAAATAGCCTTCATACGACTTTGAGAGCCAATTTTTAATTTTCATACAGTTATTACTTTAATGCAGCTTTCTTTGATTTTATGGAAAGCATGGAAACTTGCTATGCAAACCTGAATACTTGAAATCACCTATTCTTTTGCAAACCATCCGTTACTGGAACTCTGTAAGTAATACGATTGTCAATTACAAAACACTAAATAATTTTATATATTAAATAGCGTATAGGTATCTAAAAACCGTCAACCCATTAACTGCATTATATACAAATGCATTTTCTAAAGATTTTGAAGCCATTTATGTTTGACATTGCTTTCGAAAATATCAGCACAGTTATCTCTAGAATGTTGAAGTTTATTAGGCTATGGTAATTATATAGTAAGCCAGAAGCTCGTAAACGAAAGCCTTTCAGCCCACTTAAGCTTATTTTGTAATAAGTTCTTGATTGAGGAGTTGTTTGATGTCTAGGCGCGTGCAACACTGTTGTCAAAGGAGCAAAGAGACGGGAGAAAATAAACATTTTACTTTCTTCACCTTTCATATTTCAGGGTTTTTCTTCTGCAAATACGGCATCACCTCCTTTAATTATTCAAAGAGATTTAAAAATATTTATTACACTATCATGCCATGACCAAATAACAGCGACTGAGTTAAAATAACAAAATCCAAAGAAAACATATTTTTTTATTATATTTATACACTTGTAACCGTTATAATACTGTTTTAAAAAGTGGCTCATTTATTCCAAAAATTGTTGGGGAAAATACCGATTTAATTATTATCACATAAATGAACTGTTTCGAGCTTGAAATGCTCACAGAATAAAACATATGCTTTCATTATTGCATTTTTCGGGAATCAAGAAATACTTCGTATACGTCACTATTCAACACCTCATGTGAAAAAAAACGGAAATACAAGAGTTTTGGTCAAGTATTTTGATTCAAATTAGTTTGTATATTCCCCCTGATAGGTCCCTAATAGAAAACTAATAATCGGTGTTGGTAAGCAAATGGAAACATTCCCAATTATATGAATAAATACTTATTAAACAAATAAAAAAAATTCTACCTCATGTTCATGTATCCACCGCATTGAAAAAAGTTTATCCGACTTAAAAAATGTATGGGTATTAAGGATTCCGTTTTATCTCTGGCAGAAGATACATTTCACACAGAAATTGCAATAATCATTAAAAACTTTTATTGTTTTAAATTCCGGTTTGCTGCAATTAAATAATTATATATTTATATTATTTAATTGCAGCAAACCGGAATCTAAAATCATAAAAATATTGTTTTAGTTTATTTTTTTATATAACCGTCCTTAATACTGTGTGTGGATTTTGTTGGTAAATCAAATTAGCTACAAATGATCGCAAAACCCCTGTGAAACTAGGCTGACCGACTTTTGAAATCATCACACATTCCATGTTTTCATTACACTCTTCGGGAATATATATAAGTGGTTTTTGTTCATGAGCTATGCTTGGATATCTTGATTTTTTCGAGGAAATACGTCGCTATACGTATATCAAACTAACGCCCTGGAAACGCATTTTGTGTAAGCGTGCCTTTCATTACATGAAGCAATAAAAATAACTTCTACTCGAACTTCAGGACTCACAATTATAATCTTCAAATATGCAACTCAGAAATACTAAAATTATCAAATTATTTACCTGAAATTCATCAAAATTTAAAAAAAAATACCAGTCGTTTTAAAAACATTAAAAAATGTAGATAGTGGAAACAGAACAGTAGTAAAGACCAGATAAGACCCTAATACTAGCCCTTCCGTTAAGGCTGAGAGCATTCCTTACTTCACGCACCTGCCACATATTTCGAAACAATTCTATGAATGGCGAAAATGGGACAACTGGAAATATTAATGTCAGAAAATACCAACGAAGAAAAAACGCTCGTACAACTGGCAGCTTTAAACTGAATTTCGCGCAATTGCTGAAGTTCAATAAAGGTGAAAATATTTACATCATGAAATAAAACCACGCCAAATTATACAATATTATGCTTCAAAATGAAGCAACCACGATGCAAAAAAAAAAACACGGACTAAATAAAATTAATTTCTGTATCCCGTGACTTTGTCAACATGGAATTTGAATTAGTCATTAATTTATTATTTTTACTTATTGAGACGCGTCATGCTTGGAAGGCATGTACACTATAATGTATGTAGTGTCGGAGAGAGAATGCGTTTCCTGGCTCCTCATATCTACTTCGGTCCCGCATTCGACATTTCCCTGCTTCACACTGACATCTCGAGCATTCCTGATTCACTGCGGTTCAAGTGCTTAAGTGTGCTGAAAGCGACATGCCACAACGTGAAGTGCTGGGTTGGCAGTGTGCTCAACCCCGCTTAGAACATGTGGATAACATTTAATTGTTTTTCCTCCGGAGAAAGTTGTTTCACGTTTGGAATTTACAGTGTCCACGAAAAGTAGAGGAATGAAGAAGTCCTTTCGACATAGCAATTTTACTGCCACATATGATGGAAACAATTCACTCATTTCCCCTGCAGCTTCCCTGCGCGGTGACGAATCTGTCACGCTCTACGAGCTTCCTGCAGTGTTTGTCGGACTCTGAACACGCGAACACACAACTCGTCCTTCAGTGGGTCAAATCCCGCGACTGGTCGCAAGTTAAGATGACTGCTGCGAGAACNACGCGAACACACAACTCGTCCTTCAGTGGGTCAAATCCCGCGACTGGTCGCAAGTTAAGATGACTGCTGCGAGAACTAGCGCCACTGCTCCGCAATACACGACCGCGTATCGTAACCGAGCGGGGTGGTGCAGTGGTAACTCACTGGTATCGCATTCGGGAGGACACGGGTTTGATTCTCTGTCCGGCCGTCCTGATATCGGTTTTCCATACTTCCCCGAAATCTCTTCAGGGGAAGGCTGTGATGGGTCCTTGACAAAGGCCATGGCCGATTCCTCCCCCCNCTTTCTTCACCTTTCATATTTCAGGGTTTTTCTTCTGCAAATACGGCATCACCTCCTTTAATTATTCAAAGAGATTAAAAAATATTTATTACACTATCATGCCATGACCAAATAACAGCGACTGAGTTAAAATAACAAAATCCAAAGAAAACATACTTTTTAATTATATTTATACACTTGTAACCGTTATAATACTGTTTTAAAAAGTGGCTCATTTATTCCAAAAATTGTTGGGGAAAATACCGTTTTAATTATCATCACATAAATGAACTGTTTCGAGCTTGAAATGCTCACAAAGGAAAACATATGCTTTCATTATTGCATTTTTCGGGAATCAAGAAATACTTCGTATACGTCACTATTCAACACCTCATGTGGAAAAAAAACGGAAATACAAGAGTTTTGGTCGAGTATTTTGATTCAAATTAGTTTGTATATTCCCCCTGATAGGTCCCTAATAGAAAACTAATAATCGGTGTTGGTAAGCAAATGGAAACATTCCCAATTATATGAATAAATACTTATTAAACAAATAAAAAAAATTCTACCTCATGTTCATGTATCCACCGCATTGAAAAAAGTTTATCCGACTTAAAAAATGTATGGGTGTTAAGGATTCCGTTTTATCTCTGGCAGAAGATACATTTTACACAGAAATTGCAATAATCATTAAAAACTTTTATTGTTTTAAATTCCGGTTTGCTGCAATTAAATAATTATATATTTATATTATTTAATTGCAGCAAACCGGAATCTAAAACCATAAAAATATTGTTTTAGTTAATTTTTTTATATAACCATCCTTAATACTGTGTGTGGATTTTGTTGGTAAATCAAATTAGCTACAAATGATCGCAAAATCCCTGTGAAACTAGGCTGACCGACTTTTGAAATCATCACATATTCCATGTTTTCATTACACTCTTCGGGAATATATATAAGTGGTTTTTGTTCATGAGCTGTGCTTGGATATCTTGATTTTTTCGAGGAAATACTTCGCTATACGTATATCAAACTAACGCCCTGGAAACGCATTTTGTGTAAGCGTGCCTTTCATTACATGAAGCAATAAAAATAACTTCTACTCGAACTTCACGACTCACAATTATAATCTTCAAATATGCAATTCAGAAATACTAAAATTATCAAATTATTTACCTGAAATTCATCAAAATTTAAAAAAAAAATACCAGTCGTTTTAAAAACATAAAAAAATGTAGATAGTGGAAACAGAACAGTAGTAAAGACCAGATAAGACCCTAATACTAGCCCTTCCGTTAAGGCTGAGAGCATTCCTTACTTCACGCACCTGCCACATATTTCGAAACAATTCTATGAATGGCGAAAACGGGACAACTGGAAATATTAATGTCAGAAAATACCAACGAAGAAAAAACGCTCGTACAACTGGCAGCTTTAAACTGAATTACGCGCAATTGCTGAAGTTCAATAAAGGTAAAAATATTTACATCATGAAATAAAACCACGCCAAATTATACAATATTATGCTTCAAAATAAAGCAACCACGATGCAGAAAAAAAACACGGACTAAATAAAATTAATTTCTGTATCCCGTGACTTTGTCAACATGGAATTTGAATTAGTCATTAATTTATTATTTTTACTTATTGAGACGCGTCATGCTTGGAAGGCATGTACACTATAATGTATGTAGTGTCGGAGAGAGAATGCGTTTCCTGGCTCCCCATATCTACTTCGGTCCCGCATTCGACATTTCCCTGCTTCACACTGACATCTCGAGCATTCCTGATTCACTGCGGTTCAAGTGCTTAAGTGTGCTGAAAGCGACATGCCACAACGTGAAGTGCTGGGTTGGCAGTGTGCTCAACCCCGCTTAGAACATGTGGATAACATTTAATTGTTTTTCCTCCGGAGAAAGTTGTTTCACGTTTGGAATTTACAGTGTCCACGAAAAGTAGAGGAATGAAGAAGTCCTTTCGACATAGCAATTTTACTGCCACATATGATGGAAACAATTCACTCATTTCCCCTGCAGCTTCCCTGCGCGGTGACGAATCTGTCACGCTCTACGAGCTTCCTGCAGTGTTTGTCGGACTCTGAACACGCGAACACACAACTCGTCCTTCAGTGGGTCAAATCCCGCGACTGGTCGCAAGTTAAGATGACTGCTGCGAGAACTAGCGCCACTGCTCCGCAATACACGACCGCGTATCGTAACCGAGCGGGGTGGTGCAGTGGTAACTCACTGGTATCGCATTCGGGAGGACACGGGTTTGATTCTCTGTCCGGCCGTCCTGATATCGGTTTTCCATACTTCCCCGAAATCTCTTCAGGGGAAGGCTGTGATGGGTCCTTGACAAAGGCCATGGCCGATTCCTCCCCCCTCCTTCAACAAACCATCTTGCCTGAGTAACTTGCTCTGACTCTACTGACCTACTTGTCACCTCTCCTCCTGTTGGAGATTCCTACGTTTTTAGACAAATTTTATTGTTGAATGATTTTAATAATTTTGCGGTACTAATCGAAACTATATATAACTATTTTAACGTGTTGTGAAGTAAATATTTTAAATATGAATTTTAATGGAAAAGTTTAAGCGTTGCCTTGGCAGAGTGGGTTTTAAATAAATTAAATATAAATGATGATAAACATTAAAGATTTTGAGAACAATAACTAAGAAAAGATAGTAGCTAAAAAGGAGACTCGGAAGGCCTAATGGCTAAGTGGGTCGTAAGAGTATTCACTCTATTATGTCTCTACTGACCTCGCTGTAGACGAGACGTTAAACACAACTATCTACCTACCACGTATCGTGACAGGAACGGGAAGTACACGGTCAAATGTTTGTTTCCGAATAGTTTCTGTATTACCCCTAGAGTGCGTGTCTGTCGCTGTCTGGATAACAGATCTTTGGTGAAGTCTTGTGGTTGCAGGTTCATTCGGTTGCGAGGTTTAGCAAGTGATGCACACCTGGCTTAAGGAGTAACCGCAACACTACTTTTAGGAAGGGTAGGAGGTGTTCGTCGAACGACAAAATTGCGTCACCGTGAAAGGCGAATCTGTGAAAAAAATTTTAATATTTATTTGTTCAGCACCGATGGAAATGCGGTTATATGACAATGTTCTTTCTTTTTATTTGATTCAACCTTGTAGTTTGCTGCAGATGCTGCTACGGGCTCGGTATTTCTCGGCGTCGAGCGGTGATTATAGCACATTTGAGACTGTGTTGTCGAGTCTCGTTAGAGGCTCTTGTCGGATCAATATTTATATAAANATTTGAGACTGTGTTGTCGAGTCTCGTTAGAGGCTCTTGTCGGCTCAATATTTATATAAGATATCCGGGCCAGTGACTATCTGTTAGAGCGGTAACATTTGCATACTTCGAGGTAAACACTGTTATTTGCCTGAAAACACGAAAAATATGCTTCAAGAGTTGCCTAATAAGCAACGACGAATCGCCTAGTGTTTTTCCGGGATACTAAATGAAATAACTTATCTTAATTGTCGTTTCAAAACACCCAAGTTAATAATGAACTTAACTGGACATTTGATTGATAGAGAACCATGGCGTGAAATTGATCCCTACGAGGGTGAAAATACGTATTGCCGATAACCGTTCAAATTAAAAAAAAAAAACTAATTGTACATGTGTATGCGATTAATAAAAAAATGTCAAAAATCGACGCAAGGCTTAACGCAGTGCAACATAGAGATTATTTTCCAGTGGTTTGTGTTTAAGGTAACTTAACAAAAAAATACAGAGATTTTTCGTGTTTTAACTTTACCGTTATAGTTTACACTCGATATCGGTACATTTTCATAGCAGCCAGCAATCAAGTAAAATCAGATAAGTATATATTTTCCATAGATTTTATTGACAGTATTTCAGCAGCTGTGAGGTTATCATATAATATATGTATTATGTAGTAGAAAGGTAAGTAAGTAATTGCTGAGTTTATGAAACACATTGTTTGTTTCACGCCAAGTCTTAAGCACGTGCCAGACGGTGTCTCTAGTTCAGGATCTGTTGCTCGAGTAACGCCATCTTGTTTGCGCAAAGGCAATCTTGGAACGCGGCATTAAAATTGCTGTGCGCGGTAATTAGCGAAGTCAATCAGCCGTCGCCACGCCACTGCCACCTAAACTCTTTTCATCACAGCCGCGGCACCCAATTAGCCGCCGGCACCGCGGGTGGAGGAAACCCGGGTAGAGTGTGCACCCGAGGTGCCCGGTAGCCATTCCCCTAGTAACTATATCCAACTGCTCTCCTGCATGTACGTCTATAGGTTCACTGAGCACTTCGGAAATCAACCTTTAAAATGTGTCACTGCCTTCAGCTATAACGGGTACATGGCGAGAGGAAGGTTTCTTCCAGCGAACAACATATGTAGTTGCTCCTAAAAAATATTATGTCAGTAATTCAAATTGAAAAGCAACTAAATCAATTTCGGTCATAAAACAAAATACGCGCTTGAAAGAACAAAACCTCCGTTTTCGGCGGAAACAAATTTGACGGCCACAAAATATTTAGTTGAATCAACTGTTCGTGTTGATTTGGCAGCTGATTTGGTTACATTGATTAAAAAACACAGCCCGAGAAGTTGTTCGCATTTGTTGTGACAATTAGGAAAGGGATATAGTTTTTTAGCGCATTTACTGATGCTTAATAATGGCAGACATGCTAATGTATAAGTTAAACAAAAACTTGACCGAAGCAAATAGCATTTTAAATATGTTTTAAATACTGGGAAACGTGCACAAATAAATATGTTTTAATGTATATATGTATTATAGACATCCTGTTCTGAAGACCAGTCATGTAAGCCGAGGTTACTAAGTCGTATCGTCTGGACGCATATGATCTAGGTTTGAATATCGGTCGGAATCGTCACAATTTTTTATATTAACCTAAAATGGTTTACGTACGTAGAGCCGAACAAATATTTAGTTGAATCAGCCAAATATTCGTTTAGAGCAACCAAACAAAAACGACGAAATAATTTGTTTTCAGCAACAAAACATTTTATTTTGCCCCTTTACGAACAATTAGTTTGGTTGCGCCAAAAAACCTTCGTTTAATTCATCAAAACCTTCTCTTAGTTCACTGCCTGACATGCGTCCAGTAAGGTTCGCAACGGCAGATTCAAGGTGGTTTCATGTCGTAACGTTGGATTAGAAGTGTTGGGTAAATATTTGTAAATACTGTAATAGTTTCTTTTGTTTCCTGCTGTTTTTTTTTCATTACACACAAATGTAATAGAGAAAATCTGTAAAATATTTTCTTTTCTAATGATTTTACACGACCAACGCATAAATAAAATTACCAGGCCATGGCGATGTTAATTTAACGCATGGCGGAAGACTACAAAGGGAGCATAAAGGTTAACCTTAAGCAGTGTTTTAGAAACTGCTTATTTCACCGCGAACAGCTGTATAATACACGAGGATAGGATACGATGTAAGGTAACTCTTAATGTAAGCAAGTGCTTTGAAATGTGTGTACTTTGTATAACTTATTTCGAATGAATTCAAATTGAATTTAAATTGGCAAACTTGATTTATTAATAAAAAACGACTTGAGTTTTGAAAATTAATATATAAGTAAACATGTTTGCCAGTTGCTTATACTTCGTAATTCTAATTTTACTATTGAAAACACTCTGTATCCATTTCTTAATTATTTGACGTCGTTTATTAATTATTTGCATATGTTTATATAAGGAATACACATATAATGTTTAATAATTAAATTTCAGTGATGGTGAATAAAAATAAAATTGTTAACCATGCGATTGACATTTGTGTTGCTGTAGGTAAGGTTAATTCTCCTCATGTAAGGAACATAACGAGTTTTCTTACGGAAGAGTTTGGCACAGGGAAAATTTCCTCCACCAGGTGCGCAGTGTTCTAAACAGGTCACTATTATTAAACTTTTAAACTTTGTGAATAATAAAATAGAAAGATTTTGCTGACATACGAATCTATTTTATACGCATTTTATTTATGATAATTGCAATTATTTTATTTTTTAACGTAGAAAATAAATAAAATCCGTTACGCATGCGACACAAGCGCTTACCTAGTGGCGATAAATGTCAGTTGCCATAACTAAAAGCATGAGCTCCAAACTTTAGAAGAATAAGCTTAAGTGTGTGGCGGGCGAGTGGTCGATACATGCGCGGACGACTACAATCGATCTACGTCATGTTTAGTCTGCGGCTGGCGTCGCCCCCGGCGCAGTGAGTCTAATGGAACAGCGGCCTCTCTGATTGGCAAGTGCAAACCAGCCGTACTAGCTGCTAACGGTATAGTAAGACATTTTGAAATCAACATTAAAAAAAATAACTTCTCGTTATCTTCGTAGATGCTACCGTTCACACCAGGGTCGACTCCGGATTAGACGAAGGGGAGGGGCGGGTAACAAGTCCAGTAACGTGATTCAAACCCACCCCCACAAATTAAAACTACGCTGTGAATTCCTTATAACAGAAAATATATAATGTTGTAACTTTTTTATATATTAATTTCACTTGATTATTTTAATACCATTTACAAAATTTTGAGATCATGTCCCTCTACCAGACCCTGAATCTGAAGTCTAGATTTGCACTTACATGAAAAGAAAGTAACCACCCTCCCCTCTCCAACACTTTTCCCAAACATAAATCCTTTATCTGCCCCTGGTTCTCACTGTCTTGTCAGCTTTCAGTTCAGCTGGCAGTGAGGTAAGTGAAATAGTTCCGAGCCATGCCATCGCACTGTACTGCGAGTATCACGTTTCAATTAACGACAAAACAAGTTGGTGGGTGTTTGCTTTATACACGTTAGAGTGAGAAATCGGTATACGAGTAACGAATTAAGCTTTATTACAGTTTCGTGTGTTCATTTTGCTGACGCATGAACAAAGTCATTAGACTTAAGGCAATGTAAATTTTACACTTGGCGGAGGGATACGAAATGGAGAGAAAGGTAGATCTTAAAGCAAGGCTTTTAAAAGTGCTCGCTTTACCGTAAACATTATAGTTAAGTAATAACCGACCAACCACAAGTCGTGCGGCTTCAACCCATAAAAAGAAAGGATGTAAAATAATGTGGTTGTTAAATCAGATTATGACATCCTTGCCAACCTAACGGAAGATTATCAACTTTCTTTGGCTCGTTAATGTGACAACACTAAATTTCAAGTACCATTTAATTCCGTAATTGAGTTCTGTTCTTTTAATGTAGCTATTCTNGTTAATGTGACAACACTAAATTTCAAGTACCATTTAATTCCGTAATTGAGTTCTGTTCTTTTAATGTAGCTATTCTTTTCGTGTTTAAACTGCTAAACATTTTGGAGTGGAAATACCAAATAACACTTTCAGAAAGAATAATTTACTATAGGTAACTGAAATTCTTTTTTGAAAATAAGACGCGAATTTAAAAGTAGGTTAAATGTTGATATATACGAAGTTCTTGGCTCATTTTCCTAACAACTCGTCATAGCTTACATGGTTATTAAACCAGTTTTTTTATATGATTGCACCAGAGAATCATTCACCAATTATGGAAACATCGAAGAGTTGTAAGCGTTCAATACTCTGCTCACAATCGCGTAGAGAATATTTTGTAACAAAAAATTTTTAAATTAAAACACAGAAAATAGTGAAAAATATATTAAAAGTTAATATGTTGGAAAACATTTTTATAATTATGTAAGCAAACGATTTCTTCAGTCAGGTTTTTATATTTCCATGCACTTTGGAATAACCATAGATATGTAGCTGTTCGCACAAGTGAGAACACGTGTAACTCGCGGTTACTGACAGGACAAAATAATTTCATTNCCATAGATATGTAGCTGTTCGCACAAGTGAGAACACGTGTAACTCGCGGTTACTGACAGGACAAAATAATTTCATTAATTTTTTCGTAAATTAAACAATTTATATGTCAATTTTAATAATGGTGCAATCACGAACTTGTAACAGTAAGATATATTTGTAATAACGTGTACTGTTTTCTTGTTAACGGTTAACGACGTATTAGTTTAGTTTATTGCGAAAGAAAAGACACTGAAACTTCCTTCTGCAAACCCAGCATTTCGAGCCAAACTTGAAATACTTGAGTTTAAGCGAGAATTTATATAGTTGTAACATCTATGCTTTAACTTCCACTCACATTCAATTAGTCACCACGGGTCCTTGACGGAAACAGCAGCAGCCCTGAAGGATCGATCAGAGCCTGAAAAGAAGAAAACAAATTTTAAACACTACTATTCCTAGTGAAATGGTTGTCCAGGAGTCCGCCTCATAAAGGCAGAAGCAATAACACGACAACCAACAAGCAGCACTCATCAAATTGCAGTATATACAAGTAAATACAAGAATTGTTAGAAAATGATATATATTGCGTACGAAAGAATAATGCGTATATTTTGTAACAGTGTAAATAATAATATACACTTTACTTATTCAAATTATTAATAAATCAACAAAATAAAATATATTTTAAGCACAATTTCAGCATCTATTCTGGATACTTTAGGACGTACTTATTGCAAATAAACGTTATTCAGTCAAGACTATCATATTAATTATTCTCGATGTATCTGAAAATAAATTAATAATGACGTTTACAAATATATATAATAATTATTATTTGTACATCTATTGCATTCATAAAAGTAGTAATTTTTATAACGGAAATGGTTGTACACAAAATCAATTATAAAAATGTTGATACCAGTATCTTCTTACACCAAAAAGAATAATTAATATGATTGCTCTACTTGAAGAATGTTTTCTTTCAATTTGTGCTTTCTAAAGCATAAAAATTGGAAACATGCTAAAAATTTTCATTAAAAATATTTTTATATTTTAAATAATTTAAATAATTTCTAGAAAAATATTTTACAGTGTTACAAAATATATGCATTTGCTTTCATGTGTAATACAAGTGGTTCTTGTACGGAAATGTTTGTAGTGGATGTGCCAGATTGCAACGAGTTCTGGATGTTGTACAGCCAGGTTCAGTGCTCCATTAGAAGGCATTCTCCTTGTACCTACAGCACACCGGAAATTGAAAAGTGGGCAGGTGAATGCAGAGCAGCAGCGTCAGAATGGCGGCGAGGAACAATCGTCAAGTTAGCGGGCGTTCATTAGCTCTCGGAGCTGTTAGTTTTGTGCCACACTGTGAACACCAGAAGAGATTACCGCATCCCAGTGTTCTCTACCCCGGCACTTCCCGCGTAGCTTCGTTAGCTTACGGCAAACTCCATACGCGCTAGCGAAATGTCGCAGGCATCTCCCGCCCAATGAGCAGATGTGTACTTAAATGTAGTCCTCGCTAGGCGAACCAACGTAACCTCCAGGGAAATTGTTAAGGCCACGCCTCACCTATCATGCAGAAATTCTTCGTTTTTATGTCATAACTTCAGCTTTAGAAGAATTACCGGAAATGTTTTATTATAGAAAATTTACAATTTTCTGGTTGTTTAATATTTTTGTATATAATTTTCACTGTGTGTTATTACCTACTTGACAAATGACAAACTAATTAATAAAAATAGATATGTTCCTGACATTTTGCAATATTGAAAATTAAGCACAAAAATATATAATAATTCAAAAAATTAAGATTTTCTGTAATCGTACATTGTCAGTAATGACTTTTAATCCGAAATTATGACACGGAAATGAAGAATTTTGGAACAGATTTGAAGCCGATCCTTAAAGGGGGATCGAACAAATCCGAGACAATTATATCCTCAAATTGACTGTAATTGAAACATGTTACGTAAATATGCTACAATGATTTTTTTAAATATGTATTCCGTTTAGTTCTTATTTAATTAGCAAGTACATAATTACTACCATAAATAACGTTGATCATATAATACGAAACAGGTACTTTTAAAATCACTGAAAGTGCTCCAATACACTGGATTACTATAGGCCTATGAATATTTAAATTGGCGCCGTCAACTTTTCTATACCATTTTAGAGACGTTTTAGTGCAACCATATATTAAACGCATTCAAATTGTATACATAAAGTTGTTTTTATTATAAAATCAACGATTTATTGAAATGCAGGCAGTGCCGAAGAACACGGAGCTACATCCGTACAGTAAGCCGCAGACAGAGTAGAAGCCTATAGATATACATACTTTCTGCCCATAATCTGAGTGTTGAACTATAACCCGTTAGATCGTCTCAGCCCCCGAACATTAATCCTGTACGATCATTAACCGTAAAGAATAAATGAAGTTTGACGGAGTGTGTAGGTTGTAAAAGAACTGTTACTTAAGACGAATAAAGAATAGTTTAAAACGTTTAGAACTCTTCCTACAAAATCCTACAGTATATAATCCGTTACGGTAGAGAGAGCTTGACATTCGCAGAAAAAAAGCAAACACGCATAATCAGAAATGCGGAAAAATATTTTGTGAATACGTACCTCATCTTTGAATACCTTTGAAGCAGTCAACAAGAACCGCGTCCGAACACAAGGCCGTTAATGAGGGACCGAGATAGAGAGGGAGAGAGAGGCAGCAGGAGAGAGAGAGAGAGAGAGAGAGAGACAGACAGAGACAGAGACAGACATTCAGAGAGTTAAAAACCAGGCGAGGGGAACTCACCATTAACCACGGACAAAAAAACAGTTCGAAGCATCAGTAGGAGGCTTTACATATCATTACGAGAGACAGCAACAGGATAAAATAATATTCCACAGATAAGTTGACAGATGCGCATACTCCATACCGAGTAATAACACTTACTATGATACTCGCAAGTGTACCTATTTTTTTCGGTACTCCTCGGCTATCACGTTATTTAAATCTGACTATCAAATATTCCGTAAATGGGCTAGATATTGAAGCAGACGTCAAACTGTTCAACACGAAACGGTAT
Source organism: Clitarchus hookeri (assembly GCA_002778355.1). Lineage (NCBI taxonomy): Eukaryota > Metazoa > Arthropoda > Insecta > Phasmatodea > Phasmatidae > Clitarchus > Clitarchus hookeri. Next base: position 37,660 of record NQII01003865.1, on the reverse strand, counting down.
AAGTTTCTATTTAAATCGTTGTTTAGTATTAAAGATCACAAGAGTGATTTGAAAAAATCAATTTATTACGTTAATAAAAAAATTATTTCTAGGAGTGTCTCTGGTATAACAGATTCCGGTTTATTGTTTGCTGTCGTGTACGGAGTGGTGAAATAACTCCAATAACATTCTTTGAACCTCTGTGGAGAACCGACGAATTGACTGTTTGGCGCAGGGGATCTGTTATTCTTACGAAGCTACAATATGTTTATTTTAAGGATAAACTTTGAGCGAAACCAAGTGCAATCTGATTCCTTGTGGTCTGTGTGCCGGATGACTAAGAATAATAAAGAATATCCTGTGATCACTGCTGCAGCTCATGCAGCGACATTAAGTATCGTTCGTTAGGAAAGTACCTGCAACTTTCTCAACTTGTCGGGAACAGCTATTATTGTCTTGACTGGTTAACAGGTACAAAGTCACACATTGCTCACTCTCAGTTAATGCAGCGACATTAAGTATCGTTCGTTAGGAAAGTACCTGCAACTTTCTCAACTTGTCGGGAACAGCTATTATTGTCTTGACTGGTTAACAGGTACAAAGTCACACATTGCTCACTCTCAGTTATGCTTATGACGTAAAAATAACAAGCTAAGGCATAAATAATGACGCCATAATATAATTTTAAATAGGTTGAACACAAAATGAGTAAGGAAGTAGAACTTTATAATATTGTAATTAATTTTAGTTTGAGGCTTTTTGCTGAAATTAATTCACACCCACTTACCTTCATAATAAGATGGCGTCAACGATATACAATGAAGGCTTCATTCTTAATCCAAATGGTAAGAGCTACATCAGATGCCGTATAATAGCTACTACAATTTTTTACACTACATAAGTCATTATTTCCACCAGCGTTTAGGAAGTCATCTTTATTTCCCCAGGATGATCTGTGTTGCTAATTCTCGTAGAAACTAGGTATTTAGGTCATTAACGCTCTTACAAAATCTAGCTCCGAACAGTTTAGGCATCAGTTTTAACACCTAGCATATTCGAACATTCACCTGCATCTGTTATATGACAAAAGCTACCTAAAAATATTAATAAAATATATTTTAATATAATGAACAAAGCTATAGTAATTAGTATTTTAAAGGTATACTCATATTATTTTCTAGGGATACAGTACTCAATGAAGTTCTACTTTTAACATATTCACGTAGATAAGTATTAAAAAATATCAATAATTGATTTTGATCTACATGAGTAGCCGCATCGTGATGGTACCTTGTGGGGAAAACGAAGCAGAATTTTTTTTTCACGTTATGAAATATGTCTTCCTTTATTCGGCCCTAAATGTTTAAAATGTTGTTTTATTCCCTGTACAATCGAAATACGCGTTCTACTCAGTTTTACTTCATTAATTTCTGTCCTTGTAAAAGCATTTTTTTGCACTACCGGTTTGGAACACTGAAAACTCTAATTCACTTATGTTCATTACGATTTTAATTTAACCTTGAATGAAAAATAAGTAAATAAAATATTGAATTACTTACAGCGTTTACTAACGATGTCGTTCGGGGCGCTCGTGGTGGTTACAATGCACATTTATGAATGTATGGTAAACAAACTTCACGCGGTTCCACGGTTCATTTTATTGGACAACCAAGGTTGTATGTTGTTTAGTTTTGATATTATAGACCTTAAAATTTGGGGTATTCTTTTATTCTCATTCTGTATAGTCGTTTACACATAAAATTATGGTTTAATTTGGTTAAAATATTGAATATATGTGGCAAACTTACCTGATTTATTTATGAAACCGCTATTATGAACATCGTTGTTTGGCCCATTTAAATCATGAAACCTTACATTGACTTCTTTAGCATTTATAATGTATACTAATTTATAGAAACTAGTAGAAATGTTCCAGAGTAACGTTTGGTGGGAATCGGTTGAATGGTTCTCGAGATATGGCAGATATGGCATGAAACCTCCATATTTTTTATATGGTGGTCTTTATAAATGGAGGACAAAAAGTCTTGTAGTAGCACATTCGATGATTGTCTACTGCCAATTTACAAAGTTCAGTTAAACAGATTACATGAAATCGTTGATATAGTACACGAAACTAAAATTATTTTATAGCCGACATTATGAAAATAAGTGTGCCATATTTAAAAATGCATATATTAATATAGCTTACCTCAGTACAACATCTTCGACAATTTTTTTAAGAATGCGTTGATTGTTTCCCAAGATTAGAGATACAAACTTTATTTTTTTATTTCTGGGGCTGTCTTACAAAATGACAGAGAAAATATGCCCCGTTTATATATAGTTGACAGATGTAATATCTACTGCCAAAGTACAAAGTATGTTGAAAATGATTACATCATTTTGACGATATAGCATTCTAAGCTTAAATTGCTATATCCCCACTATTTTGAAAATAAGCGTCTCGCATGTTTAAAACATGCCACATAACATCTTCTGCATCAGTACTGCTTGTTTCCCAAATTTGGCGGGAATCAGTGATTTTTTTTTACCAAGATATGACATAATAACAATTAATTCGTATTGTGCTATCTTCAAAAATGGCTGACAAAAGTGTTTAAGTGTTAGTATATAACCGAGTCTCCTTACAGATTCTTTCACTATACAAATTTGTTCAAAATTGTATGGCAGATATACCANTCACTATACAAATTTGTTCAAAATTGTATGGCAGATATACCAAATAAACCTAAAACAATTTGTTATACCACCATTTTGAAAGCAAATACCTGATCATGTTCAATCCATCAAAATTAGTTGGCTTATCACATTATTACTAACCTGCCCAATTGGGTGAGACTTGATTGAATGTTTTTCAAAATGTAATGAAAAATCTTAATGTTTTCAATTTATGCTACCTTACAAAATGACTCTCCAACAACAATATCCACTATCAAAATTTAATGCATATACAATGCTCTGCCAGCACACAAAATTTGGTTATTTAATCTGTTTAATGTTTCCAGTAATATATGAGTACTATGTTTGGTGAAACTCTGACTACGCGTTCAAAATTTGAAAGGGGGAGGATACACACACGCACACAGACCACTCGCACTGACACACAGACAGGAGAATGATCTCGTAAGGTTTTCTATCCTTCGGAATGTAGGCTGGAAAGGTGGTTCAAGGACAACAAATGGCTGAAAGGAAAAAGTAACCAGGGTCTCAAAATTTCTCACTTTACCGTGAACAGTGTATTCACATTAACAATGACGATTGTAGAAGTAAATGCACGAAATTACCGGCCAGCTATATATGCGTTACACTTTATGATAAATACATCACGCTTCGTAATGCTATGCACACGCCTGCATATCTTGACACCTAAAACAATTNGTTACACTTTATGATAAATACATCACGCTTCGTAATGCTATGCACACGCCTGCATATCTTGACACCTAAAACAATTTGGGAATGTGGGGTGTACCTCAGCTGACAGGTTCAGCGTTGGAAATTCCAAACAAATTATTATTTTTAGGTTGTTCATTTTATGCTCTATTTCGGGAATTTACAGCGATGTTGCAGTATGAAGAGGGTTCATACTCAGAGTTGGCGTATTGTATAGGCGCATTTCCAAGGAGTCTGTTATTGTCACCCAACACAGATTAAACGAGCATTTTACAGCATAAGGACTAAGAATCATGTAGTAGATGTTGCTAAATTGCCCCCTGACCACAATATTGCCGGTTCGAGTTATCAGTGGGTATGTCTGTTGCTTTTAGATGCAATTTAATTCAGTACAGTATGCAATTTGCTACCCAGTTAGAAACTGTGTACAAATATAGTGGACATATTATCACAGACGTGGTTATTTTTTCTTTTTCTGGGCTATTACATTTTTTTTGTAAGGTTAGTAAAAATCAGTAACATGGCAATAACTTTTTAAAATATATTAATACTGAGATAGTTAAAAAATTACTTGTTTGGATAGGAATAAGGCAAATAAAATAAAATATACTTTTAATCCCTTTTGAAAGCACATTTAAAATTAAAATTAATTAATAAATAATGACTTCAGAATAATAAATAAAAAATTATAAATTAGTTAAATTAATTACGTGCAAGTGTCAGATAAGGTACGTAAATTTTAAAATTAGTTACTAATAACAAATGAGCGTACATTCCTCTACATGGGTGGAAATAAATTTTTGTGACGTTTTTAAAAGCTTAGATGGTAGGTGGCGTTTACGTATCATTGACAGCAATGTCATTAGAAATGAAACCAGAAACATGTGTAGCAGTACAAACACAATNGTAATGTCATTAGAAATGAAACCAGAAATATGTGTAGCAGTACAAACACAATTAAAATACACGAGTGACTAACCCAGGAATCGAATTCAGAAAAAGTCCTAAAATTAAGTTAGCGTTCAATCAACTGCATCACGGAGGTAGGATTCGGAGCATCAATTTCGGATGTGATCCGTCTAATGTTTTGAATGATAGTGTTCACCAANCTACATGGGTGGAAATAAATTTTTGTGACGTTTTTAAAAGCTTAGATGGTAGGTGGCGTTTACGTATCATTGACAGTAATGTCATTAGAAATGAAACCAGAAATATGTGTAGCAGTACAAACACAATTAAAATACACGAGTGACTAACCCAGGAATCGAATTCAGAAAAAGTCCTAAAATTAAGTTAGCGTTCAATCAACTGCATCACGGAGGTAGGATTCGGAGCATCAATTTCGGATGTGATCCGTCTAATGTTTTGAATGATAGTGTTCACCAACCTTAAAAATTTACATTGCCGTTATTTTGAATTTGTGTCTGAGCCACTTAAACACAAAAGTTTACGTGGCCTACCATAACGCTAATTTTGTGAAAAACTTGGTGGAAATCGGTTTATAGGTACCCGAGATATATAGCCTAAAAACAATATTTTCCTAATCCGTGCTGTCTTACAAAACAGCGTAAAAAATTTTCATTATACTATGCGTCTAATATATACCATCAGCATTAAATTTTTGTTGAATTTGGTTAAATTGTTAAATCGATATGCCAAAAATAACAAAATATTAAATATCCGCCATTTTTAAAACAAATGTATCAGCTAATTAAAATCCTGTAACTATACGCGGTATACTATACATGTGCAAAATTTTGTGGAAATTAGTAGAATTATTCTGGAAATATGACAAAATATTAATTTTAATCACCTGACACTACTTTTACAAACAAATCCGGCAAAAGAGGATCTCTATATGCATAAATGATGGTTCTTATTAAAACTGTTTGTATATAACATTGGCGCTATTCCCCACCTGTGTGATACAGGATGGTTCATAGGATCTCAGTTAATGTTATCTGGCACAGACTATAGGGTGCCTTGAAGGTTGGGGGTAGCAAGGTAACGTTAAGGTAGTCATTCGGTGTTTCAATTTACTGGTTGGTTATATTGTCACGAAATTAAACTTTACAGAAACAATTACGAGGTGGTGCCCTAATTAACGTACTCATGCTAACTGTAGTCGGCGTCTTGCGGGTGGCACTAGGCATCGGAGTTGTATCTTTGGGTGACGACTTGATACTTATCTAGTCTTGTAGTTCTGGTCTGTGGTCGGCAGGCTGAGGTCTGGTGCTTCGGGTGGCCTATGAAAAGGCCCTGGTTGTGGTGGCTTCTCTCCACGACTGGGGCTCCAGGTTCACTTCTCGATGTAGGCCTCCACGACACGCTTCTTCTGGTACTCCCAATCCGACTTGCTCTCGCGCACTTCTGAGTCAACTGACCTGGTCCAACTGATACATCCCTTGTCACACAACTTGACTTTTAAACTATTTCCATCCCCCCTTAGAACCTTACACACGTCTTCCCTTGTTAGGGGAAGAGGAAAGGGGGAGGTGCTGAACAATGGCCACATCCTCCACGTGCCAAGGCCCTTGCCGGTGGAGGGTGAAGGGGGTGACCTGCGGTGTTGTTGAAAAATCGTGTCAACTTTTTCTCGGTGCATATCACCCTTGAGCATGTGTTTTATTCTCTCGTGAGCGGACATCGCCAGTCTGTCTCGTCCTTTCTTTGGAGTGTACAAGTTGCATGTGGTTTGCAGGGGAGGTGGGAGAGGACCCGCACCTCAACCTTGACACATGTAACTGCTTCCGTTGGGCAGGCCTGACTACGCTGCAGGCATTATTTGCTACCACGTGTCCTTAGGCAGGTGGCTACTGGGAGGCCCTTCTGGGAGGGGGTGGGGCATGGTATGCGTTGTGACAGCTGAGTTTCTACATTGGATATGGCACGTGTCAACATTTTGTTGAATTTTGTTTAAACATCTCTTAGAAATAACCAATTAATCAAAATTATATATATAAACCCCATTAAAACATGCCTGCCGCATATAATACATGTAAATTTGCATACCCTACTGTAGCGATACTTCAATGAAATCGGTTGGTAGATTCTGGAGACATGGTACTGAACCTCCATTGTTGATATGATTANCTGTAGCGATACTTCAATGAAATCGGTTGGTAGATTCTGGAGACATGGTACTGAACCTCCATTGTTGATATGATTATCTTCATAAATGGAGGTCATAAAATTAATGTATTAGCACAGTCCATGATTGTCATAGATACAATTTACAAAGTAGAATTAAAACCTTTACATAGTTTTGTAGATATAGCAAACTAGGCTAAAACGTATTTATAGAAGACATTAAAATAATTATAGACTTATACTCTTTAATCATACAAATTAATGTGGTCTACAACAATATAACTTCTACGCCAAATTTGATATAAATCGGTTGATTGTGTCCTGATATATGCAATCAAAACAATTATTTCCTGTGGGGCTATTTTACAAAATGGTGGAAATATGAGTATTTAAATGGAAAATTTAGATAGTTATAACTGATACCATCAGCATACAAATGTAATTAAAAAACTTTTAGAAGTTTCGTAGATAATATATTTAGAGCTTAAATGTTTAAATGGGCACTATTGTGAAAATATGTGTTTCTGACCCACTCAAAGTTCATCACTTTACATGGCCTTCCATAGTGATACGTTTTTCACTTTTTTAGTATAAATCGAGTGATTTTCGGTGATATCACCTAATTTTAATTTTCCACATNTAGTGATACGTTTTTCACTTTTTTAGTATAAATCGAGTGATTTTCGGTGATATCACCTAATTTTAATTTTCCACATGATAATTTTGTACAACATGGAGGACAAAAGAGATTGTGTGTGGAGATATTTGATGGTTGTAATATATAGAGCCAGCATACAATGCTTCAATGCAATTAATTTAATGGTTTCAACGATTTAACATATGAAAGTTAAATAACTGTGTCCGCCATTTTGAAAATAAGCGTTCGAGATACTTACAACATGTCAGTAACATAATCTACCGCAGTACTACTTGTTTGCCATATTTTGTAGGAATAGTTAGATTGTTCCCCGAGATTTTCCACAAAATTTTTATTTATTAATTTATTGCTATCTTAAAAATGGAGTACAAAAAAGGTTGCTCTTTGGTTTATATTATGCTTGTAACAGATACTGTTAGCGTACAAAAGTTTGTTGAAATTGGTCAAATGGTATGGTAGTTATACTAAATAAACCTAAAATATTTTTAAAAGACACCATTTGGAGAATAAGTGTTACTAAAGTTCAGTTACATACATTGACCTGGCCAATAATAGTGTTACTTACGCTCGAAATTTTCCGAAAATTGGTTGAGTTGTTTTCGTGATATAACATAAGCTAAAAGCTTAATTTTTTCATGTGGCACTATTTTCCAAAATGGTGAATTAGCAAAAACATTCTCCACTGAATTAATGGTTACACCTTGCACTGTCAGATTACATATTTTTGTTAAAATAAGTTGAATGGTTTCCGAGATACGACATATCCTAAATTTTAAAATTGCCCCCATTTTGATAGTAAGTGCCTGGTGTAGTTAAAAGCTACAAAAGTCAGGTGTCCTTACTTAGTAGTGTACCGAGGTTGGTGAAATTAGGATAAAAATTATAGAAGTATGTTTACAAGTGTTTAAAGTGAACTTCAAGATAAAAAAAAAGTTAAATGGAGCGGCGAAGTGGGCTCTTAACGACAAGGTCTTGAGAGCCTATGAGGGTGAAGCGAAGTGAGAATGGTGAAGCTCTTCAATGCAAGGGCGGGGGAAACAAAGAGATCCCCGGGAAAACTCGCGGACTAGCGATATAGGCCAAGTACACTTCCCCCGTACGAAATCCGGGAGTGATCCCGTTGGGAATCGAACCCGGTTTGGAGAGGCGAATGCTGTAATCACTTAGCCGACCGATTTATTTTTTACGATAATAGTTACTAGTTTTAACTAAATGGCTTACATCAAGAGCGTAGAATAAAGTGTTCAGGTTATGCCAAAAAAAAAAACTTTTAATATGGAAATTAAAAAACAATTGTTACTACAATGCACTTAACTATTTTTTATTGAAATTATTCCCTCAAACTAGGAAAATTTTGCGAACATAGTGAAAGTTGCTTCGTAGAAGCCAGTGAGTCCTTCAAACAATAGAGTGACTTAATCTCGCTGAAATATAAAGGTGTTCACACTAATTTTGAACAAACCTATTGCTTCGAGAACTATATGTGTGTATCGTCCATGTATCTCCCTGTTTTTTTTTTTTAATATAAGTTGTATTATTTTTCCTTGTAGGTTTTCTGAGACTACGGCGATGTGTTCGCAATGAGTGTGATTATTGTTTAAACAAATATTTATTGACCAGTACGTAATCNTTCTGAGACTACGGCGATGTGTTCGCAATGAGTGTGATTATTGTTTAAACAAATATTTATTGACCAGTACGTAATCAGGAGCAAAGGTTACTCCCAGTCTTCAGTCCTCTGGTGTATCGGCAAGACAGACTTTAAGGAAACCAGTACGACAATATAGAATTCACAGCCCACCATAGCTATCAGATCCGTTTGCAGAACATTCGGTGTTCAACCATTTTTTGTAATCAGCTTTTGTGACTATCAAAATCAAAGAGAAAACTGAGAGAGTGTGTGTGTCATCAAAGGGTACCATTTAGTTTGGTTTTGCACAAACCAAAATTCGTTTTTTATACAAAATATATTGTCCGCCTTCTCTACATTAAAATATATCAATTCTTCACAATACAGGATTACAAAACCTTTTTAAAAGTTTACTAAAATCCAATGACTTTTTGTTTCCCCATATATATATATATATGCAGATGTTAACTAAATTATTACAATATCAAGGCTATATATATTTTTTTTATAAATTTCAAGGAACAACAGTTTTTTCCCTAATAAAGTCCCAGGCCTGTCTCCTGAGCAGAGGAAAACACAAGCCTTATTTACAAATATTCCGTCATGTTCTGGAACATTGTCCGACGATCACGGAGCGGAAACGCCCCGTAGTGACGTCATGGCTGGCCGGCGTGACGTTGTCATTGTGACGCGAAGGGGAGGGGCAGCAGGCGAGGTTTCGAAGCGGCTCACTAGTGCGTCACGCGCCCTTTGCCGCCCAGCAGTCATGCCGGCAACAGCAGCGAGGTGGTCAGTAGAGCGAGCCCCGTCGCACCAAACGTAAGCAATGTCCACGGCCCTCATGTAGAAACAGTCACCCAAAGCGAGGCGAACTTAGGCGTAGTTTTGACGTGTGTATGCTGTCACTGTTCGTCTAGGGGTAATTAAAAATTATACTGAAATTAAATTATCTTGTTCGTATTTGGTTGTCCTAAACTATAATTTGATTGGCGCAAATAAAGATTTGTTTGGTTGTATGTACATTCAACAGTTTAGATTAATATACTAAACCCGAAGCCCAATCAAGACTCGACTTTGATTGTTCGCAGCTGAGCGCTTCATCCTAGATTGGAGTGTTTTTAAATAAATGCATTGTAAGAACTGGATGACTGGCGTTAATAAATATTTGAAATTTTATGCTTTTCCCAATTAGTTTCATGTTGAATTTTTTTTATTAGAATGCTTATACCATTATTCAAAATAAAATAACGTCACTGAAAAATGTTTTTTCTGTTCTAATCGTCACAAAAAACACAAAAATGATCTCACGAGCTNAAATAAAATAACGTCACTGAAAAATGTTTTTTCTGTTCTAATCGTCACAAAAAACACAAAAATGATCTCACGAGCTGTATTTCCGAACGATGAAAATCAAATTACTGGCCAAACAAACATTTTCTTAAAAGTCAAATTTATTTTTGTCCAAAAGAGTTTTTGTTCATGGAAGCGTGTATTTTGCTTTCCAAGTTTTGTTTACTCAACAAAATGCTTTGTTGAAGCCACAAAATGTATTTTTGGCCCTATACAAAATGGTACTTTCTTGGCAGCAACAGAACTCTCTCCCAGTGTAGGCATTACCACCACATATTTTTTCTCTCTGATAGTAATAGTATAAATTATAGGTGAAAAATTATAATTTATAAATAAAAAGTAAAATTTAAATTTAACCAAAAATACGGTAGCGTCATGTTAACATAAATATAAAATGGTTGTGGTACATGGCATATTTACGAAACAACGAAACACGTTAAAAACAAGGAGGTGATTTTTCATAGTTTGTACTGAAAAATGTGAATAAATGGCGAATATATCTCTATTATTAAAGACACGTATCCCATAACCATAGAAAAACTGCATAAGCGCACGTAGAACGCAAAATAATGAAATGTACCGTGTGCGAATCTCCTTATTTATTTGTATTTTATGTAATCAGATCTTGTTATTCATTATCCCAAAAGTATTAAACGGAACAAAAATGTGATAAAATCATAACGGAAAATTTTTCATAAAAGTTTACTGCTACAGTTTTTTCAAAGGAAACTTTATTAGGCTCCAAAGCACATAGTCATTTCATCGAAGTATATTCTAGTTTAGTACAACAACCTCTCCCGCCATAATGCAGGCGGGCCTGACTTCCCACGTCATCATCGCTGGAAAACCCACGAAGAGCCAGATCTCGTCTGACTGTCAAAAGTATCCAGGTCCTTAGTTAGGCTAACCTTTTGCATTTTCTGAGATTTGTCAGCGAGTCGCAATTACTGGGATCTTCCGTGACCGACTTTTGTATGCCACCTCAGCACATCATTTCTTGCTCTCTTCCCCCTCTCCACTTTTTTTCGTACTGTGCAGGAGTGGGGTTAGGCGATACTGAGATTTCTAATTCGCTGGCCATGTCTCGCCCTTCTCTCTTATCCAATCTTCTTCTCTTTCCGAACTTCCGCCGTTTTTTTTTTCTCTGTGGCATTCACACTTCCCCTCTAGTCAGCGGAGTCTTCATTGCAAACAATCTAGAGCAGGGGNGCTGGAAAACCCACGAAGAGCCAGATCTCGTCTGACTGTCAAAAGTATCCAGGTCCTTAGTTAGGCTAACCTTTTGAATTTTCTGAGATTTGCCAGCGAGTCGCAATTACTGGGATCTTCCGTGACCGACTTTTCTATGCCACCTCAGCACATCATTTCTTGCTCTCTTCCCCCTCACCACTTTTTTTCGTACTGTGCAGGAGTGGGGTTAGGCGATACTGAGATTTCTAATTCGCTGGCCATGTCTCGCCCTTCTCTCTTATCCAATCTTCTTCTCTTTCCGAACTTCCGCCTTTTTTTTTTCTCTGTGGCATTCACACTTCCCCTCTAGTCAGCGGAGTCTTCATTGCAAACAATCTAGAGCAGGGGTTCTCAAAGCTCGGTCCGCATACCACCGACGGTCGCTCACTAGGTTCTAACTGGTACGTGAAACGTTCCTTATGTCCCATAATTTTTAACTGATGAGAAATACTTAAAAAAATGTATAAAGCAGGGATACCTGCCAAATGCTGAAGTATGGAAGTAGGTATTGAATCTGCTCTGCGGCGTGAGACGCCAGCACTTGATGCTAGCTCTTAGTGATAGGGCGTAGGAATACGTCGACACTGCTGTCTCTGGGTCCAATTTACTAATAAATTACACTTTATTTGCGAGTTCACATAATCGAGTTTTATTGTTGCTTGAACAGGTTAACTGGTACATGAACTCACGAGACAAACTCCCCTCCCCTTTTTCTATGTAGGCTACGTATGGTTTGACGCCGCAATTGGCGTCGTGGGGGGGGGGGGGCAGGATTCTTCACACCTGGTGTAGAACTACTTATCTGACACTGCGGCGCTGTCTTCCCTCGGCTGGCGGCTTGGAACTACTCCGGTGCTTGGTGGGGCGTCCCGACGCCTGGCCTCGAAGTTCCTCCTTCTCGTATCCACGCAGTACTCTGCGTATGACGAAGTCTGACTGACTTTTCTCGGATTCTTCCCGCCGCATGTCCCGCTTGACGGCCTCCGACTGAGGTCGACGTCGTGTTGCATTCTCAATCCTCGACTGACTCCGACTGACTGACTGACTGCTCGATCCGCGACTGACTGATTGACTGACTCGTTCATTGCACTGGCTTCGTCCGGCTCCGACCCGGATGCCTTGCTTCAGGTCCCCCGACTGACTGACCTACTGCTCTCTCCTTCTCGTGGTTTTGTACACTCCATCACCATATTCAACTTCCACCATCTCTGCACGTGTCCGGGGTGCTTGTCGCGTCCCCCCCTGAGTCGTAAAACACGTGGACGCTGCTCCTGTGGTCCGCAGCCGGCCTGGCGTCGCCCCTTGATTCTGGCCTGGAAGTTTATTGTTCCGTTCTGCACGTGCAGGATCTCTTGGATGGCCTCTTTGGTTCGGCGCACTTATGCCTCCGGATATTGTGTCGTTATTCACCCCAGCATGCCAGCTAAAAGCTCTCATGGTTTGTTGCAGTACAAGCCCGGGACAGATGCCGCTGGTGGTGGGATCTCGGTGTCCCTTAGGCAGCTGCAAAATGCAGCTGTGTCCGCGCCCTGGTGCCTTCCGTTGTCTCCGGATGTCGTCTGCACGTGCAGGAACAGTTGCACGTGCAGAAACCTTTGGTAGCACGCCTTTGTAGCTGCGAGGCGCGGTCGCGCCCTCCTGGCGTCACTCTTCTGCCGGCATGTCCGCTAACCCTTAATCTTTATTGTCGGTCGTCCGCCTGCGAGCTTCGCCAGAGCGTGTGTTCTGACGAATAAAATATAGGGACGCAGAATGCATCAGCAGTTTTAAATTTTTTGTTTAGAGATGTTGTGACGAGGTAACCATTCAGATTTTAAATAATAATAAATATCTTCCATCGTCTTGTTTTCTTGCCGTTATATATATATATTCTATTGCTAATTATTCTTTTGTTGACACAAATGTCAATCTCAACACTATTGAGAAATGAAAATNGTCGGTCGTCCGCCTGCGAGCTTCGCCAGAGCGTGTGTTCTGACGAATAAAATATAGGGACGCAGAATGCGTCAGCAGTTTTAAATTTTTTGTTTAGAGATGTTGTGACGAGGTAACCATTCAGATTTTAAATAATAATAAATATCTTCCATCGTCTTGTTTTCTTGCCGTTATATATATATTCTATTGCTAATTATTCTTTTGTTGACACAAATGTCAATCTCAACACTATTGAGAAATGAAAATNTTATATATATATTCTATTGCTAATTATTCTTTTGTTGACACAAATGTCAATCTCAACACTATTGAGAAATGAAAATAAATATACGGCGTATTAAAAATATTATTATTCCTCTATATACCCTGTGGGATCGCCGGGGGTCTGTTAAGAAAACAGACAGGTGAACAAAACATGCCTAATTAACCATATTCTTTGCTGCATGACAATCATGATTCAATAGCCCTATGCTGGAGGGAAATGTTTCTACATCCAAATGGATCATCAAAATTTGTAACGTGTTCTTCTACCACCAAACCTCCCTCCCAGCCTCCACCTTCTTAACACTATCCAGGAAAAGGATGGGAAGGGAAGCATATATCTCACACCTTTCAAAACAGAGCAATTGCTAGTTAACTTCTCTTGCTGACCAGAATAGGAGGGTGTACACACAATTCTACAACACACGGTTTCGTTTTATATTAATTTAGTTTTGGTCCAATATTCTTTTTTCCTTATAGCCATTTCTTTCCTTTTAAAAATAATAAATATACCTTGGGTTTTACATATACAAACATTTGGATTCCAAAACATTCCATTCACAAAATACATTTAAGTTTCCAATAAAAACCTTTGTAAAAAAACATTTAGCATTTTCCACAAATAACCACTCATTAAATACACATAATTTATATAGAAAAAAAAATCTTATTGAATCAATCGCTGAAGTGTTTGATTTCTAAATGAAAAAGGATCCCAACCACAATCCAACTTTATTCCTTTTCCCAACACAATCACCTTCACACCAGTTCACAAACATCTGTGCCTGAGGGTATTGCCCTCACCAATACACCCAGAGTGTAGGTAGTGGCCATGCGTATCCACAACAAAAGTCATACAAACCAATAACATTTATACTCTTGAGTAATTCGCGACGTCCCTGATCACCAACTGTGTCCGCAAGTCCCAAATCCTTTCTTCGTAGTACCCAAAAACTCGCATGCACCACTTTAGTGGCTAAGTCCACTGTTCCAACAAAACGAATACGAAGTCCCCACGCGCTTCCACCAGAAAAAAGTCCTTATACTCTGCAGAAAAATGTCCTAAGTCCCGACACACCACTGCCAGAGACTAAGTCCTCTCACACTATTCTAAAGGAATAGTCTAAGTCCCGCCTCAACAGTGAGAAATTAACAGAGTCCCAACCTATACTTAACTTGTGCGCTGTAGAGCGATGTTTCTGCAGCATCTCCCCGTATACTAGTCCAAGTCCAGGAGATGACGATATTCTCCTCCTCCCAGCCAGGCCTCCCAGGCTCCCAGCAACGATTTCCAAAATTTTTTTTCTAACCTTCTCTAAAACTAAGTGTTGTGTGTGAGCCCGCGGTAGGGAAGGGAGTTAATTGCGTCTCAGGACTAAGGCCCATACACCTACAAGGAAAGGAAATCATGCAAGGAGACATGCATCGCGGCAGCAAGGGATTGGGCTGCCATAGCCAGTTTTCGGCCATGACAACTTACCTGAGTGTACTTATTATACTAAGAAAAGCAAGGAAAAAACTGGTACAGGCACCGTGGAAGCCCTTTCGACAGGAAAGAATAAAATGTTTGCATGCATTNCTAGTCCAAGTCCAGGAGATGACGATATTCTCCTCCTCCCAGCCAGGCCTCCCAGGCTCCCAGCAACGATTTCCAAGATTTTTTTTCTAACCTTCTCTAAAACTAAGTGTTGTGTGTGAGCCCGCGGTAGGGAAGGGAGTTAATTGCGTCTCAGGACTAAGGCCCATACACCTACAAGGAAAGGAAATCATGCAAGGAGACCTGCATCGCGGCAGCAAGGGATTGGGCTGCCATAGCCAGTTTTCGGCCATGACAACTTACCTGAGTGTACTTATTATACTAATAAAAGCAAGGAAAAAACTGGTACAGGCACCGTGGAAGCCCTTTCGACAGGAAAGAATAAAATGTTTGCATGCATTTACAGAAAATGCTACAGGAGACAGGTAGGTGGTATTTCAACGATTTCTTAGCTACACCCCTATTTATACTACCTGGCGGCCCCTCCACACACAGACGCCCTTATCCCAAGACCCCAGGACCCGATGTCAGCGCCCTCTATATAAACCACCAGTTCAATTAGCAAAAATTCATTATCCAATCACACAATTTTCCGGCAGGTGGCGCCTTCACACTTTATGCTTTAATCCGCCAATCTGTCATGCGCTGCGGGCAGACGCGACGACAGGGGTCGAGTGCCAGAAAGAACATAAATGCTCAGCTGGAAAAGCAAACGATCATACTGTCACACAATAAAATACAACTCACATTGGTGGTTGAATCACAAATTAACGACAAATTGCCAAGAAATCAATAAATGAATGTTAAGACACTCGTTGTTCTTGTTTGTTTAGATTTTTTCAACGGAAACCGACATATAGCTGTAAACAAAAATATGCAAATGAAGAGACAAATACAATATTTTATTAAGACTTACATATTATGTGCTACACGCTTCGAAGAATACCCTCTTATTTTCCAAAAAATGCTTAAAATAAATAAAATTAAAAATGTAATTAATTGCGGTACTGTAAATAATCGGATTTTTCTCAGCGATGGGATAAACCTTACAGTAGCTTATCCGAGGTAGTGGGAGGCCTGGCTGGGAGGAGGAGAATATCGTCATCTCCTGGACTTGGACTAGTATACGGGGAGATGCTGCAGAAACATCGCTCTACAGCGCACAAGTTAAGTATAGGTTGGGACTCTGTTAATTTCTCACTGTTGAGGCGGGACTTAGACTATTCCTTTAGAATAGTGTGAGAGGACTTAGTCTCTGGCAGTGGTGTGTCTAATGAATATTTGTGATTGGATTTTGTGTAAATTTTTATTGTATTCCAGGTTAACACTTCATACAATTTTTTGTTTTTATTAGTAGCCTACTACTTGGCTTGAAGCCATACTTCTACCCATAAGCCTTTGTTTTTTTGTTGTGTTTTTGTGTACCTAGGAAGTGGGGTAACCTTAGGTTTCTGCCAGGGCAGGCACACTTCCCAACAATCTTCCACTGTCAACTTCCACCAGCTCATCTCAATTATGTAGAATTATTTTGGATATTTAGAATTGACTGCGAAAAAGAAACGGAGGAGCTTACGTGTAATAAATTCAGACAGATTACTAACGTTGTGAACCATTAGTAGAACCAGCGCTGATGGAAGTCATTTATTTTCCTTTTTTATTTCATTTTATGTGCCTTCTTGTGAGTGTCGGCGGCTTTATGAAGACGTAGCTTGAAAAGTTCACGACAAGGGACTGATCCTTGACTGCTTCTCTAGGCTCTGTGATAATTTGATCAGATTTACCTTCGTGTAAGGGTGTCGGCAATCTCAAAAGAATGCCGTGCAGAGTCTCGNCTCTGTGATAATTTGATCAGATTTACCTTCGTGTAAGGGTGTCGGCAATCTCAAAAGAATGCCGTGCAGAGTCTCGTTCGGTCGGCGTCTGGCTCATTGAAGCTTGAATAACATGTTTATTATCAATGGAAACACTCAGACTCACATCGACGTCAACGTACTACTGATCATTGTCTTAATTAGTTTGTCGGTTGAGTGTCATTAACTGCTGGCTGTTAGACTCCTGCCGGGAATGATTGTGATGCTCATCTTACGAAATTAAAGGAGTGACTGAAGGGTTAAAATACGACTCTTCGATTCCTTTTTTTTTTTCCCCAGTCTGTGGACTTATTCTCAGTGCCTAGGACTGACATTAACTGGAGATATCACAACTGCAAAATCAGATTTATTACCANCTCTGTGATAATTTGATCAGATTTACCTTCGTGTAAGGGTGTCGGCAATCTCAAAAGAATGCCGTGCAGAGTCTCGGTCGGTCGGCGTCTGGCTCATTGAAGCTTGAATAACATGTTTATTATCAATGGAAACACTCAGACTCACATCGACGTCAACGTACTACTGATCATTGTCTTAATTAGTTTGTCGGTTCAGTGTCATTAACTGCTGGCTGTTAGACTCCTGCCGGGAATGATTGTGATGCTCATCTTACGAAATTAAAGGAGTGACTGAAGGGTTAGAATACGACTCTTCGATTCCTTTTTTTTTTTTCCCCAGTCTGTGGACTGTGGACTTATTCTCAGTGCCTAGGACTGACATTAACTGGAGATATCACAACTGCAAAATCAGATTTATTACCANACTGTGGACTTATTCTCAGTGCCTAGGACTGACATTAACTGGAGATATCACAACTGCAAAATCAGATTTATTACCATTAGAATCATTAACACACTCGGGAGTTCACTTATTTACTAATTGATAATTGTTTTGATTGTTAACATCGGGAAAAATGTGTTCTTTAGCTTCAAATGATGGTCATCCTATATTCTTTGAGCTTACTTCATCTTTCGTTCGTTTGTGTTAATGTATCCAGTACGGATAGCGCCCATGGTTGGAACATTGTTGATTCGAATCCCGATGCTGCAAATATGTGGCACTTTACCTTGGAGGTAACTGGTCGTGCGACGGCATAGTGAGGTATGTTGCTGCACTATGTTGCTTGAGGATTAGATGGATACTGTTGGTTAGTAATGAAACTTATCGATAAGGTGTCTAAACTAACATATCTCAACACTTTGTCTCCAAATTTCTGTGCAAATGAGATAGGCCAACTAACCCAATGTAGTTGATAACAGTGAGGCTGCTGCAGTAACACAAGAAATATAAATTCTTCGTCTCTCATGGGTGAGGTCATATGACGAGTTCCCTTAAACATGGAAGTTAGATGAGCTTCTAGAGAGTTAGTTAGATTAGCATAGAATCACTCACAGAGCAGTTAGGCTAGCAATAGTCCCTGAACCTGTTGATTCCCGTATTTCCTCTCTCATTCTTGGTGGAATTCTCAATTCGTTTGAAAGAAATCACGCTTCATCTCCCACAAATGCGAGGCGCTATCTTCTAAAGCCAAATCTACATATGGAAGAACCTCTCTAGCATCTATTTTCTCCACCTGAAAGTATTTTTGCAGGGAACACAAGAAGGACATGGGATTTTCTTCCTCACGGCCCTTCAAAGTTGGTAACTCATTGACTAGCCCTCTGGCATTACTTGAGACTGATGCATTCTGAACAATAGTTAGGTATTTAATTGACTGTATTGTTGACAGGCTGTGCTATTTTTGTGGCTAGATTCTAAATCCGACTGTAGTGTATTAAACTTATTATTCAAGTCCTGAAAATGACACGCGATGGTTGCAATGACCTCAGAGTTTGGGGTTGAGGAGGTTCTAAGTGCATGGTTTTCTGACTGCATACGTTATACTTCACCCTTGAGTTCATTAACCTCTAACTTTGCCTTAGCACTCCGAAACTAAAATTTTCCGCAATGGAGCTTACCTTTTGGGACACTTATTCAATTATAGGCACAACTCCCCTTCTCTCGGCTTCTGCTCCGACACGAAATAAACCAGATAATTGCGACTGTATCTCATTACACACTACTTTCAGATCAGCTCTTAAAGTAATTGCTAATTCTGTATTAGAAAATTCAGCCTCAGATGGGTTTAATGAGTATTGAGTACTTATTTAAGTGTTAATAGCAAAACTATCCCATTTTAATTCCACCTAAATCGCGAAAATCATAGATTCCAATTCCGTCTGACTGGCCTCTAGCATCACGAACATATTTATTATAATAAACATAGGATCCTCCCTTAACAAGTGTTGCGCCAGCTGGGGGTTTAACTGTCTTACTCGTTTAGTATTATATGCCAATGGCGTGCTGAGATCTAAAGGAACCACCCATTGGACAAATGTATCGTTTCTTATAGCTCCGTTGCAACTCTCATGGTTCGATGACACAAAAACCTCCAAATCTCCATTACTTGGCACTTTGAGCTCTACTGTTTGCACGGCATTATCTGTGCACATTATGTCCTTGAACCGTTGGTAGCATCTTATTACGTGTTTGTCACTGCAAGCGACATATAACTATTTATCGAATATCACGATGTGTTAGTCTACTTTCGGGCCTCTTAGGTAAGCACCATATTATAAACGAGAACAGTATTCAGTTTGCAAACAGTAAAAACAATATTCCTTCATTTCGTTTTATCGCTGTAATCTTCATATCTATTCATATTATAAAACTCAATGTCTCTCTGTCTGTCTATCAGTGCGCTTATCACTCGAGAACCACTTATGCTATTTACAGGTTTTTTTTTCAATTCATAGCTATGTTGTCTGGCCAAGTTTTAGTGTTTATATATAGTTAAGTAGAGTAACATTAGGAATAAGCAGTGACGATAATAGTGAATCAAGTAGGAAATAAGTTTGCCGCCAGCGCGCTCTCTTGCAATACGCCGTCTAAACCGTTAAAGATAGAATATTTTCATGTAGTAAAGAATTACGTAGAATAAAAAGGACCTAAAAATACCTTCGCGGTAGCATATATCTATCTATAACATAGAAATACTAATAACCGTTTTTACAGTTCAATTTCTCAATAAATAAATACTTAAAATTCAAGCTGTTGTTTTCACATTAAAAACATAGTATTTAATTTATCAAATAAAAAAATATGACATTAGAACAGTTTAACGAAAAAACGTAAACCATAATTGTGTTATCCACGCAAGTGGAGCCGCGGGCTCACATAGTATATATATCAATATTTTTATAATAGTTGTCTACTGCTTATTTAACCTATGCGATTTTGACTGTTAACAGTGATGAACATGTTGTTTACTTTCCGTAACTAACAAGCCCAGGCTATAATATTTTAACTAACTAGNTTTTGTATGACTATAATATTTTAACTAACTAGAATGCATTCTTGTTAAATTAAAACCAGGTCAGAATAAGTGTTCACACATTGTAAACAACGAATTTCCATTAACAGTATTCTAACTTCAAATCTAGTTTACTCTGTGTTGATAGTGCCATTGGCTATGAAGCAGTTCGATATTGGAACGCGAACCGTACCGGGTTTCCCACGTTGCCACCTGTAGGCCCATCAAAGAGTGCTACCATCTCCCCAACCTGTGACCTTTTTTCATTTTCCCTTCATTTATTATTTTATATTCTACAGCAAAAATATCAGGTGCATAATTATGATTGAAATTACCACATTATTATTTTATAGATAAATTATTGATTTAAAAGTCAAAACAAGTATTTGTTTAAAACAAGGTGCAGCTTAAGTTACTGAATAAACTTGCAATAAAACTCTATAATTTAAAATGGGAAGCTTAACTTTTCATTTGTAGGCATTTCGTTTAGTCTTTCTTTTGACAAGGTCATTGATGTCGCATGGAGTAGCAGTCTCCCCTTTTCCATCTCTCACTCTCTCTAGCATATATATAATGCCCGTCCCATTTTCATTTATATTTAAGTATGTAATGTCCAGGCTTCATATTCTCTGCTCGCTTGGGATTTTTTTTTTAATGCTATGCACTCTGCATTTAAAACTCTAATCTCCTTTTACGGAGGAACGGCCATCAGAAATAAAAACACACATGATTAATTTAGAAATATTTATACAGTTGTTTTGCATTCTTGCACAAAAAGTATCTAAAAATAGTTTAAATATCCTTCTGGCATAGATTAAGGATGCAACAGAACTGCAAAACAAGAACAATCAAAACAATAATACCATAAGATTTTTCATCATCACTCCTCTAATCGTCATTGTGTTCCAACAATGAGAAATATCTATTGACACAAAATAAAGCACTTAATCACATTATAGGTAACTAAATAAAATATTAATGCAAATAAAATGCTTAGCAAGTATTATTTAATAGCAAGGAAAATATGTTATATTGAGTAACTTATAAGTTTAAACTTAACCTGCAGCAAAATGTATTAATAATTATTATATTATTTTGAGATAAATTTTGTTTAGCCTTTCTTTGAGCAAAGAAAGTGATAATGTTCTCGAAGGCTACATTCCACAGCAGCCTTCGATGTTCAGCAGTGCCATACCGATAAACTCTATTTTACCATATTTAACTGCAAGTACACTGATTTGCAAAATATTTGATCACCATGAATGTTACATCGCAGAGGCACATCAGAGGATATAAAAGTATGTATACAGAAAATATAAAAATATTGTACCACACCGAGCATTTATGGCATGAGACTAACACTTGCAGGATGCCCTTACTATGGTGTNTTTGCCGCCAGCGCGCTCTCTTGCAATACGCCGTCTAAACCGTTAAAGATAGAATATTTTCATGTAGTAAAGAATTACGTAGAATAAAAAGGACCTAAAAATACCTTCGCGGTAGCATATATGTATCTATAACATAGAAATACTAATAACCGTTTTTACAGTTCAATTTCTCAATAAATAAATACTTAAAATTCAATCTGTTGTTTTCACATTAAAAACATAGTATTTAATTTATGAAATAAAAAAATATGACATTAGAACAGTTTAACGAAAAAACGTAAACCATAATTGTGTTATCCACGCAAGTGGAGCCGCGGGCTCACATAGTATATATATCAATATTTTTATAATAGTTGTCTACTGCTTATTTAACCTATGCGATTTTGACTGTTAACAGTGATGAACATGTTGTTTACTTTCCGTAACTAACAAGCCCAGGCTATAATATTTTAACTAACTAGAATGCATTCTTGTTAAATTAAAACTAGGTCAGAATAAGCGTTCACACATTGTAAACAACGAATTTCCATAAACAGTATTCTAACTTCAAATCTAGTTTACTCTGTGTTGATAGTGCCATTGGCTATGAAGCAGTCTGATATTGGAACGCGAACCGTACCGGGTTTCCCACGTTGCCACCTGTAGGCCCATCAAAGAGTGCTACCATCTCCCCAACCTGTGACCTTTTTTCATTTTCCCTTCATTTATTATTTCATATTCTACACCAAAAATATCAGGTGCATCATTATGATTGAAATTACCACATTATAATTTTATAGATAAATTATTGATTTAAAAGTCAAAAGAAGTATTTGTTTAAAACAAGGTGCAGCTTAAGTTATTGAATAAACTTGCAATAAAACTCTATAATTTAAAATGGGAAGCTTAACTTTTCATTTGTAGGCATTTCGTTTAGTCTTTCTTTTGACAAGGTCATTGATGTCGCATGGAGTAGCAGTCTCCCCTTTTCCATCTCTCACTCTCTCTAGCATATATATAATGCCCGTCCCATTTTCATTTATATTTAAGTATGTAATGTCCAGGCTTCTATTCTCTGCTCGCTTGGGATTTTTTTTTTAATGCTATGCACTCTGCATTTAAAACTCGAATCTCCTTTTACGGAGGAACGCCCATCAGAAATAAAAACACACATGATTAATTTAGAAATATTTATACAGTTGTTTTGCATTCTTGCACAAAAAGTATCCAAAAATAGTTTAAATATCCTTCTGGCATAGATTAAGGATGCAACAGAACTGCAAAAACAAGAACAATCAAAACAATAATACCATAAGATTTTTCATCTTCACTCCCTTAATCGTCATTGTGTTCCAACAATGAGAAATTTCTATTGACACAAAATAAAGCACTTAATCACATTATAGGTAACTAAATAAAATATTAATGCAAATAAAATGCTTAGCAAGTATTATTTAATAGCAAGGAAAATATGTTATATTGAGTAACTTATAAGTTTAAACTTAACCTGCAGCAAAATGTATTAATAATTATTATATTATTTTGAGATAAATTTTGTTTAGCCTTTCTTTGAGCAAAGAAAGTGATAATGTTCTCGAAGGCTACATTCCACAGCAGCCTTCGATGTTCAGCAGTGCCATACCGATAAACTCTATTTTACCATATTTAACTGCAAGTACACTGATTTGCAAAATATTTGATCACCATGAATGTTCCATCGCAGAGGCACATCAGAGGATATAAAAGTATGTATACAGAAAATATAAAAATATTGTACCACACCGAGCATTTATGGCATGAGACTAACACTTGCAGGATGCCCTTACTATGGTGTTGCAGCACCTGTAGCACGGAGACATTTGGTACTACAGTCAGGCATTGAGGCATACAGACGTCGGATGTTCTCCTGAGAAAGACCCTGCCACAGCTGGTGCAACTGACGCTCCACATCCGCTGTAGTTGACGCTGGTAGAAGTTGCCGTCCAATCTGGTCCCAAATGTTCTGGATGGGCGAGAGGTCTGGGACCTTGCTGGCCAAAGAGCCATGTTTACATAACGAAGGAAGGCTATAAGTACCCGCACAGTGTGAAACTGGGCATCATACTGTTGGGAAANATGTTCTGGATGGGCGAGAGGTCTGGGACCTTGCTGGCCAAAGAGCCATGTTTACATAACGAAGGAAGGCTATAAGTACCCGCACAGTGTGAAACTGGGCATTATACTGTTGGGAAAAAGGGTTGTCATGCTGCACCAGGAAAGGGAGTGAACATGGCCACAGAATTTCCTGGACGTATCGCCGCGCTGTCAGTATTCCTTCAATCACAACCAGTGGGGTACAGAAGTCGTAGGAAATGGCTCACCAAACCAGGACACCTCTCGTTGTGGTGGTGGGCCGCTCTACAATGAATCGTGGATCACGGCACTGGCAAGGACATCTCTAGACTCTATATTCGGCGGTCGTCTGTGTCCAGACAGAACCGTGATTCATCGCTGAACATAAACTCTTCACCAACCCGCAAGCTTCTGCACTGCTCGTTCCCGGCAGGAGGTCACACGTGCTCGGTGATGCCATCGTCGTAATGGTAGAGGTTTTAAGGGATGCCGCGACAATACGTCCCACTCTGCTAGCCACCTGGACATGGTACTGGTGGACACAGGCGTATCCCAAGCTGCCGTGGCATGTCCCTGGATGGCGCGCAGCGACGCCCAAGGAGTGCTCACAGCCTGTCGCGCTATGAAACGATCCTTAATGCTTGTGGTCCGCCGGGCTTGACCCAAGCTTTCTCGACAGGTGTGTGTACCTTCCTGACCCCACTGCGTCTAGCAGTTCAAGTGGCGAGCAATGCGCTAAATTGTCCAACCTGCCTTTTGTGGGCCGACGATGAGGCCTTTCTCAAACTCATGCAGCTGAGCAAAGGCTTGTCAAATCCGCGGTCGGGGCATGGTGTGTGTTGTTCATTCTTCTTGGCTCTGTGGCTCACACTGCTACTAATTCCTTCTTCGGTGTTTTGCAACTACGATTGATGGCGGGACATGCATGGTCCCTAGTGGTACTTCTACGCAAGCAAACCACATTAAACACAAATGGGACACATGTCTGGATATGACGATACTGGATGTCAACCTTCGTTTAACTCGCGCGATTCGTCCATGGTGAGAATTTTTTTTTACAAATGAGTGTAGTTTCTCACATGCCAAAGAGTAGAAGAGGAGTATTTGATTAACAGTTGTTCAATATGTAGGTATTATTCTGAATGGCATACTTACATTCGGATACACTTTTATAAAAAACCTTCTTTGTGTAAAAACTTGCATTATTATGTCATGTTGCCAGTTTCTTCATCTTCATATGCTTTTTAAGGTGCAGTTACTCTTATACTATGTTTAAGTCAAGGCCATTCTCGTAATAAGAAGCTTTAATGTGCACACTCCAGTTGCATCTTTTTTCTTAGTGTATCGATAATTTAATTATATATATACAAACACGAAAACTATCTGATCCTATCTTAGTAATTTTTTCTCCCTCCTTGGTCTAGTCAGACCTCAATTACGCTTTTTTTCACCTCTTTCCGTCAAATTTGTATATTTAAAGGCTGCTAAAAGACTTCTAAGACGCCCATAGCGGTCAAATATTTCCGTTTCTCTTAAATTTGCAACAAAGTCGTACAGAAAGGCGTTAATAAATTATTTCCCTATATCTGTTATCACTGAATGCAGTTTAGTGCTAACATTATTGAATGCGTGTTTTTAAAGCGTCCTAGACTTCCTCTGAAAGTTTTAATTTGACGAAGGTATATTTAATTATGATAAATGTGTTCGAAATATAAAAGCATTGAACTGTTGAATATATAGCGGTAATTAACAGCTGTATTCAGCACTAGTGAGGTGCAGATTGGGGAGAGACGGAATGTTACAGTGGGAGAAGCGAGAGTATCCTGAATACCCACCAGCCAATGGTAACTTCAGAGACATTCCCTTCCTGCTAAGATCCAGTATTGACCTCGCCTTAGTGGAAGGTGAGTGATCTTGCATCTATACCACTGCATCCTTGGCATTCTTTGTCAAATCAAAATTTAAACGAACTTCATGTCACCATTCCACCGCATAATTTAGAAAGTACTATAGGCAAACCGTAAGGACATGTTGTGGACATACTCAGACAAGTAAAAGTCAATCTACAACATTTTTATTCTGTGCATACCGGTTTGCTCTGTCACTATAATCAACAGCAGTTTGTACATAGAGTAACTGCCAGTGACAGCATTTATCAAGTATTTTTCACCAATGCTGACATTATAACTATCTCTAGGTTTAATGTCATATGAACATTTTTTCATTATGTGAAATGCTTTGTTTTGAGTAAATTAGGTAATAATATCTTTCAACTATGATAAACATATTTTGTTTGAGCATAAATGAAACCCATTTAAGTTCTTTTTATAATCGCAATTTTTTTAGCTGTCTTTGGTAATATAAGCATTATGTACTACATTATTTGTGCTAATTTACTGTCAAATGTATTTTTTTAGCATTAAATAACTGGCCTCATGCTACTACGTCGCACGCCGCTATCAGTTTTCAACATCAGTAAATCTTTTAGTCATAATTCACCAAATTTGCACCTTTATTTGTGTTGCTATATACAAAAAAAATTTTGTTAGAATTGGAAACAAACTACCTCTAGTCACCTGCTAGTGGAGTGAAACTTGAAAACCCGAAACTCTCTTAAGATCTACTAAAGAGTTTCACGGTCCATCTACACCGGTTTCTATTCCCTGATAAACACGTATATACAAGCAGCTGACAATGGCGGATACGGAGGCAACAAAGACATTCATTATTATCATAAAACAATTGACACCCGAAACTTACAAGTCACATTTATTGAATTTATTCTAGAATAAATATACATTTTATTCTAGCACACGGTTATAAAAAACACTGAAGAATAATTGTTTTTCCTGCTACTTTGCCTGTGATGCCATGCCACCCTCTAAAAAGTGCCACTCTACGCCCGAGCCTAGTCGGCCTTATGAAATGCGGCCCTGAACACGAGTTATCTGCAGCTAGCATGCACACTCTTACGCCAAGTTCCTTCTACAAGCCTTACACTACGAGCGCATCAGACAACCCTTTATGTGGCGTACAAAACACACACAAAATCCTAAACAATGTTACAATTTTTTTAGAATAGTGTGGGAATGACACTTATTTTTCTTCACAGGCGCAATACAATTTTTTTTCAGATAGTATGTTATATAATACTGAAAAGTTGCATGACACCCTTACAACATTATTATTACCAGCATAACTAATCAATCATTAAGGAGGTTAGTTTCACATAAGTTTTCTGATCTAGCCTTCAGTATCACAACTTTCAAATCACATGTTAATTGTGAGCATTTTTATCTATTCGGTAGAAGTAACAAAACTATGTTTCGGTTTTTTTTCATGTATGTGCAAGCTTTCACTTATTAGAGTCTATAACTGTGATCTCAAATTTTACTTCCCTACGAACCACTGTCTTCTGTCTCGGTACACCTACCTCTACACTTCTTTCATTTGCATATCAAAATATCAAAATAATAATAATTTAACAAATATTTTAAAAGGTGAAATATGAGATACTTAAAATACAATATTTTATTTTTTAACACAATGTGCAAGACAAATAAGTGAACAAAATTTATTTCTGAAGGGTGGGGCAGAGTTGGAGACATAGCAGACCAAATCAGCTTATATTATCCTTGATGTACATTAACAACCACCAATAAAATTAAAATGCTTAATACTAATTCCATGCCGATTTTTTTCTTTGAAAAACAGCATGGTTAGTTCCCCACACAAAACTGATCTTAATTGCATGAGAAAGAAATTATGTGATATTCAAATTATTATATTAAAATTATACTTTAAATTTATCAACGTAACATTCGGAAGGCGTGGCAAAGTGCGCATAATACAAGCGAACGATAAAATTATGTTATTTGTATTTTATTCACTTCTAACAAAACACTAATCGGACGATTGTACACAATCGTAGTGATTTTTTTATAAATTGCAAATATCCCATTTTCTAAAATTCAAAACGCAGAAATACTGGTTTACATGCNAACGCAGAAATTCTGGTTTACATGGAACACCAATTCTACCTGGCGGTGAAAATGTTTAGTTGCCAAACGATTGGCGTTGAGCTGTCCAGCACGAGCATAGCAAGCCTTAGAAACTGCTGGTGCCAGTAAACAGTGGGCTAGCCTTGGTGTTAACCACGTGGTTTTCCAGGTGTGTAGGTAGAGAAGGAGATCAGTGTTGGGACACAGAGATTGTCACTGCGTGGCCTGTATGCTCATTCTCCTCCATATTCTCTGTACGGGTCCGTCTATGCGTTGCTGATGCGGGCCAGGGGAAACGAAGAAGACAAGCGATGGCTGGCGTTGAAATACTCTGGCTGCACGTTGGCGCCACGGCCAACGGGAGATGTGACAAAGCTGCTTTCAGTTCGTCACACGTAACTAGATTAAACGACTATGAGAAAACATCTCACAGCATTGCTACTTTTAGAGGCTGCTGTAGTTAACATAGCACTTTTGAAAAGAAACAACTTTTAAAGTATTACTACTTCTTAGTACCTATATTTTAAAGGAAACGCTTACTGAAATCCTCCCATTAAAGGTTGGAAGCAAGTTTGGTGATAATCTCTTCGTTTTAACGCCGTGTTAAAAGGTTTATGTCCAAATTTATGCACACTGAATTTATTTAATTTGACACCCCTTTGATTTCCTTTCATAAAAATAAGAAACGTTTTTTTTGCAAAAAAAAAAAATTACGTTCTAACCATTTTGCAGGTAGAATTTGTTGACGTAGTGATCTTGTCAATGCAAATTTAAATTAAACATAAGGTGGAATAAAACAAAACAGACAGAAAAGGAGACCCTGCTCAGGACTTTCGAAATAGCTCAATCAACTGCGAACGTTCTATAGAGTACGGTTTGTATTCAGTGGTATTTCTGATTGTCGTGTTTGTTTGTATCCTCCCATGACGAACCTCCACGTAATATTTTTCCTCTGGTGACCCTCGGGTGCAGAAGTGTGCAGCGCAGTGTTGCCAACCTCCCGCTAGTCACTCGGGCGTGCCCGCACGCACGCCTGCCACCAGCTGCTCAGTAATTTTCCCTCCCCACGCGCGCACTCGGCCTCCGCTGCCTGCCTGCCTGCCCTGGGCTATTGTTGGAAACGTGAACTTTCCGTAAAATAGATTATCTTGCTCCGCGCCCACGCGAATGTGCGTGGTGAAGTGAAGAAGGAGCGCTGCATTACGTGGCGCACAACAATCACAAAGAACGCAAAGAAAGTAAAGAGCCAGGGCGTGCCGTTGCAAATAACGACGCCTCTCGCAAATATAAGAGCAGATTTTTCATACAGATATTTAACCAATCCCACGCGGAATATAAATACTCATTGCCCACTACAAAAATTGAAAATTGGGAAAATAAAATATCAGCAAAACGAGATATCGTGTAAACAGATAAAACGAGTAGAGTATTTGATTCTTTAAAAATTCGTTAGTTAGAACTTGAAGAAGTTACTTACTTCTGTAGTGATTTTCAGTTCTATTTATACTAGACATATACTCGTCTACAGTAGATTTCGAAAAAGCTCACACATGTCCTGGCTACAATTCCGGACATAAATGACCTCAACTGTCTTTGTTTCGTGTTAAAAAAAATCTGGCTATAGTTGTGTTGGGGACGTTGCCGTGGGGTTTAGGTGAATACATCTTCGTTATATGGTAACATTTTCTTTGGAATGTAAGGACGAAATAAACGTAACGAAATATACATGTCTTTTATGGCTTAAATATACAGTTCGAGACGAGATCTTGCATTTGGCACCAAAATTTGCGTGTTAGCACATCGAATTTGCAAGGTTTACTGGCAGGAAATTTTAGTTACACAGAAAAAAATATACATTTGTTGCAACAAAAAAATTTCTGCTGAGGCATTATTTTAACGTTAAAGTTATAGTAAAAATAATAATGTTGTAACAAAATTAATGTTAACAATTAAAAGAGACTTATATTAATATACTGCAAGCATACTGTTTAAGAGATAATGTAAACAATGCCTCTAAGTCATGTCACAGCAATAAAAAGTTGTTTTACGCTAAAAGTAACAGGAAGAACAAAATATTTTCTTTTACTGGACATTAAAGAAATGTCCAACTAAGACAAGTTTAACTTTACATGGCGATGTAAAATGGCGGATAGTAGTGAACAGCGATAACGTCGTAAACTGAAACCACTGTATTGAAATTTGAAAGCATAGTATGAGAACTAGATGTTCCTTAGACCAGTTCTCAAGCCCTGTAAAGCAGTTTACGTGTGCGAATATGCATGTATTTCTAAGAGTATAAAGAATTTCCACGTAACGAAAGATAACTGCAGTTCATCTTTCCTCTGTAGCGAATACCCATAATATGAAACACAGTCAAGCAGGTTAAGACAGAGCAGTTGGTACGACGTCAGTCACGCAGGACGCGGGTTCGCTTCC
Organism: Clitarchus hookeri; assembly: GCA_002778355.1. Lineage (NCBI taxonomy): Eukaryota > Metazoa > Arthropoda > Insecta > Phasmatodea > Phasmatidae > Clitarchus > Clitarchus hookeri. The sequence continues at coordinate 7,440 of NQII01003865.1, read as the reverse complement.
AGTCCCAGTCGTCATTTTTTTTTTCGTTCGCAATATCTATTTTTTGACAAAATAATTGTGTTTTAGCATAAATATATTTTTTAAAAATTAAACAAAATACCGAAAAATTTTTAACACACATGTTAACACCAATTCAACACAAAATTTGTTTTGCCGCAACGTAAATACCACTTTAATGTTGGCAGAACAGTAATGTGGTACGCTGTTACAAAAATACTTAATGTTACATTAACATGCATAGCTTAACAGTATATTATTTTAACAGCAATAATAGTTACTGACGGAACACACATAAAAAAATATTACTTCTGTAGTAACTTTAATACTATTGGCACATTAGACTTTTTTTCTGTGTACTGTTAAGAGTTGTGGTCAGGCCCTTAGCTAAGCGGCCTGCTTGATCACACCTGCATTTATTTATCCAGGGCACGGGCCGTCATCGCTGAAATTAGTTATGAAATCGCAAACCACAGAACCCCCTCCACCGGCCAGTAAACGGGGACAACGCAGCCGACATAGGGCAGTCTAGTCCGTGGGCGGCGTCTTTTGTCGTCGGGCCATTGGAACAAGAAGACAACTGAAGATGGGTGTGTCCGGCCGTCGACTTACACCATCTTGATCTGCCTCCGGAATTATGTACAAGGTGGAGACTCTCCAATTAAGCATTACTCAGAACATGGCTGGTTAAATCTTTATAAACATATATAATTTAATATTTCAGTATATATTTATAGCTACCCCGTTCATATTCAATCATATTTATATCGAAATAGTATTGTACAAACTTAATGTTAAATAAACCTATCATAAAGAATGTTCATAACGTAACTCTTATTAATAACTAGTTACACCCATATATCCCCGTTAGGGATAGATGTCAACAAAATTACAAAATCATAACAATTCGCTCAAAATGGCCGCCAGTCACCGCGGGCCCCACACACGTTTCGTTCACGCGCAGTGCCAACCCAAGGTCATCCTCACATATTCGTTTTGTAGCCGATATAAAGGGACCACATTTAGTTTAATTGCGTAATTATTCACTAAGATATAGTGTAGAATTGGATCACCCTGCAAAAGTTACACCGCCGTTTCCGTCCCGGTATTGTCCATTAACGGTTACTTCCAACTTTTCTGAAGCCCTGCTAAAGTTTTAATTCCAGTATAATTTTCCGCCTCATATAAACAAAGATTAACCTACTTTACAAAACTACACCAAAGGGACGACGCACCGGATTCGTGCGCACTCAGTGTAATAATATTTTGCATTAAAACCATTTGTTACTAGCCATTACCAACGAACATACTATCTCTCTGTTTTTAACCGTATTAATTACAAATTATATATTGCTATTTACACAAAATTTAAGCAAACGTTAAGTTAACTAAACGTAATGTACTTTAGTATTACAACAAATGAAAACGCTTATAATACGTGAGATATTTAGTAAATGACAAAACACGTCATACAGTGGTAATTTTTCAAAGTTTCGATTCATAAGTGTGAAGAAACTGCTAATGGACTATAAAATTTTGAAGACACTGTAGTGAAAACCTTTCTGTTCAAAGTAAGAAGAAGTCTTCTGGCCGTTTGAAGAGTAGCTGCAGGTGACATAGGGCGAATTGCACTGGCGTGCGTAGCATGTTGGAACAAAATAGTNTGGCCGTTTGAAGAGTAGCTGCAGGTGACATAGGGCGAATTGCACTGGCGTGCGTAGCATGTTGGAACAAAATAGTAAATGCATTTATTCACATAGTAGCATGAGCACAAACTCATACGTACGACGTAAACACGTACCGTAATGTGGCAAGCGCTCGGGATGCAGACGCCAACTTGGAAAGGAGTGTGGGTCACTGGTTTGAAATATGTCGTGCCTGTGCCTAGGGTATCCGTGAGGAAGAAATAACGAGAATCTCTTAAAGGACGTATAAATTTTTTTTAAGTCTTGAGTGAAAGTAAATTTAAGCACCACTATCAATAAACTTGCCAGACAGTTCCACGTTTCCATTTAACCATTTCCGACCACCCACAGCAAATAAGGAAAGTATTGAAATGTGGTTAACTGGATACCGCATGAACTGACGAAGCATGAGGAACACGAGGAGTTAGAGGTTTGTAGTATCGTTACGTGAGATGAAAGATGANACCGCATGAACTGACGAAGCATGAGGAACACGAGGAGTTAGAGGTTTGTAGTATCGTTACGTGAGATGAAAGATGAGAAGTAGATCCTATACGTTTATTGTAAGTAAAATGGCCAGTATTTGGAGTTTGCGATACAGTTAAACCCTCTCATATACTAAGGTTAACTGCGCACAAGACTCTCAGTGAAAAGCACTGGGCCTTGTCCATCACGAGTTACATTCTTTTGGATAAGTTAAAATGCCTTATCGCTGTCTCGTACTGTGCTAATACAGACGAAATGCAATACCAGTTGTGCAAAACACACAAATCGNCCCGTCGTTATACAATAAGAAGTTTCCTGTCCTCTTGGTTGACGACGCTATATTACACGTTGAAGTTAAAATTACTTAAAATAAGCTTAATGCCCTCGTAGCGATTAGGCACACTACATATGTCCTGGATTTAGAGTCATCAGATTATACTGGTTCTATGCATCTGAGTCACTTTCTGAAGGAAAGGACGTTCAAAGACTGAGATGGTTCACAATGCGTTACCGGGATATCCTTTAATTAAGGTAGCCACGTTTGTTGATAGCGGATTGACTGAAACCCTTCTAAATCACCGGCGAAATGTGTCGTGCAGATGAGGACTATCTTAAACAATGCATTTAAGCCTAATGCATTCCAAAACCTAGTAATGGTGTGAGGTATGAAGAAGGCCATTTACTTTTGAAAACAACTGTTATTGGGGCTCTAAGAATGTATGTTAGATAAGAATGACTAATTTTATGAATCATGCGAACTATAGAATAACTTCATTACAGAAAATAACGTAAAGAATGGAAGTTGCCATAAATTTATAGGATCTACATAGTTTTTTCTGGTTAGGGTTTCGGTACTGATTTTTCAATTAGGAACACGGTGTAAGTTGAGAAGAAAGCATTTTCGTTTGGCTCCACGTAATGCTTTATTGTAACTATAAGGAAAGTTAATTAAGAATTGCATAAGTCAGCAGAAATTGTTGTGATTGAAGTATTTGGCTCCTGCATAATTTACAAACGTTCTGGCCAACAGAACACGTAATAGTTGTGGTTTTTTATACTTTCCCAGACTCATGAAATTTCGATTCAGAGGTCCTGCTTGCAACGTCTTATTTATCCTGAGTAAAATTAAGTTAAATATTTCAAAATAAAAAAATCATCTTATTAAAAACCATTAATAAAAAATAGCAATATAATGCGTCAGAAATAGTAGTATCCAGAATATCGCCCTTACTCACATTGCTAACGATGCGCTACGTAAATTTAATATTAATCCATTGATTTGAGCAGAGAAAATCTTGGCCATGAAATGTATATGCACATTAGAAAACCGCGTTTGAACTGGAAGTGACCACGTTTCCTGTAACTGTGAAAAATAACAACCTCTGTACATTGTGTTCATTGAGGTGTTAGTTTTTGTCTTAATATAAATAGTGTAAAATTTAATTTAAAATATTTTATTTGTCCATTTACGAAGAGCGGGTTCACTTGTTATACATTCTTTAAAATGCTTATAAATTATATTTCCACTGTACTGATATTTATCAGTGGATTGCGAGAAATATAAAATATTATAGTTCATTGAAAATTTGTTGCAAAAACCTGGAACACCGTGGCGAAATAATCATCTGACGCAAATTGTGTAAATGAGCAAGTTATCTGCCAATCATCAAACGCCACTAATTACACATATGTAGTGAAGTTCCTCATTAGTAAACGAATAGGTTGCACGTAAATGTTACCTTCGTTTATTTTACGTAGGGAATTTTATACCTCGGTCCGGTGGCAAAATTCGTACTTTTAAAAACACAAAATAAATTGTGCAAAATTCTAAACATTTGTGAAGCGTCTAAGAAATCAGTGGAGCTGATTAGTCCAAAGAACTTACCAACTCATTGTACGGAATTTTGGAAAAAAACTGAGCCTTATTATTTTAATGTTGCGTCCCTTTTTTATTTTATTTTTCCTGCACCTATTTATGTAATTAAATATCGAACTTTTTTTTATACTGCGACCACTTTGGAAAATTATTTCAAATTGATTGAATATAAGGATTTTAGAATACCAAGAACTTTTGAAATTATGTATGCAAAAATAAAAACTTCCACCATAGACTGTAGATAATGTTCATTAGTGTATGATTTTAGGTATTTTTGAAATCACTGGAAATATGAAACAGTACTGTTTTCTATACATTACTCTACATATTACGAACGGGTGAAGAAGTATGTTATTGCCGAAAGAATCTTACGACATTCTTACAGCTCCATGAACATATTTTATTATTATTACAAGTCATTTAGTTCCTGTTATTGAAGTGTAAGTTTTAGTTTTACGTGCATAATGTTTTTATTTTCATGATGACATCGGTCGTATGAAACAGGTCAGGTAAGTATCTATCAGAGTTGGACTATACTGTGCGAAAATGTGGATGTTTATGACATAGTTATATATAAGATTTCCGTATGAATGAATCAAGTAATATTACATCTTCGATGAGTACTAGTTTGCGTGGCGATTGTATTTTTATTCAAATTAAGTATAGCTAAGAATATTTTCATTGGTTTGTAATTGCAGATCTTACCCAAACAAAATTCTCTTCGTGATCGCAAGTGATATTTGTTATAGTTAATGGTTTCCTTCCGCTAATGCATTATCCAACACACCTACGAACACCAGAGTTAGTCAATTTGTAATACGAAAGCTATTATTGACTTATGCACTTGCAACATTAAAAATTTCAAAAATTTTTACTTAAAAAAAATATAAAAATGCTTATTTTAATGCGCAGAGAATCTAACGACTTGTTTGCTATTTTATTTTTCGTTGTGGCGAGAAAATTTTACCTCTGTTAATATTTAGTCTGTGCTTTCCCAGAAACGGGGTCGTTTATAAAAGGTTTTATCACTAAATTGATATTGACAGCCGGCCAAAACTTGAGGAATCGCAGTTGAAAGCCCCAGATGAAAGCAACTTTGCCTCCATTATTTATCAAATTGGCCATAGCTTAAATTTAAAGAATGCTCATTGTCGGATTAAAGCATATTGTTATGATTGTGTAATTGCGGACAAGCCGAGCGAACTGCAGTGACGCTTTGGTATCCAGGCCAAGCGTGAATCCAAAACACATCACAAAAATAAAAGTTTATTAAACTTATGAGCGAAGCGCCAGCGGAGTTCCCCTCCTTGTGGCATGGTATTCGGGACAATCACGCCGCCAGAAACTATATAATACTTGGCAACTCTTTGTACGGGATCCGTCTGTATGAGGACCCACGCCGAGATGAAGCCATCAAGATGCAGATTGGCCTGCCGCTCGAAGCCTTCCTAATCAACACCCAGCCTCCGGCGATTGTATCATTCAGATTAGTCATGTAATGTAATTGATTAGGACCTCCCTCACCAATAACTTTTATTTACTGTAACTCCTAGAAATCGTATTACATATCTGTTCTGTCTTCGTAATTAACTTAATTTCCTCCCTCTTTTTCCTAGTCCCTGGTACAAAATATTGAAACATAACAGGCGGAGGCCCCCTAAGCTCTCCACCTCTTGCAGCCAATGCTACCACATCCACCTAACTAAATTCCCCAATCGCCCTTGCTNAGGCCCCCTAAGCTCTCCACCTCTTGCAGCCAATGCTACCACATCCACCTAACTAAATTCCCCAATCGCCCTTGCTTTCTTTTGGAAGTAATAATTACAAATAATAAAATTAATCTGCTACGCGTTCAAGATTAATGATTAGGTGCTAAACCCATGTAATTTTCTTTCCTAAACACTGACTATTATGTAAACCCTCTTCAAATATTCCTAGTTTAAAAAATTGTAAAATTGTATTCTTAACTTTATTGTTATCGTGTGACAGCAACGTAGTAACTTAATGACTGTTTGTTTTATTGTCTGCGTGCGTTGGGTATGAAGTTANTTGTTATCGTGTGACAGCAACGTAGTAACTTAATGACTGTTTGTTTTATTGTCTGCGTGCGTTGGGTATGAAGTTAGAATTATGAAATTACGATACGTTAAAATTTAATTTTATGTTCATAACTGAGTAAATAATTTTTTCCTGTTACTTAAGCATAAAGGTTAATATATTTTTTAATGGTCCCAACGAGTTTTTAGATATTTACTTTATCTAATAACGTAGTATTTTGCAGTTTACCAGATTAATACTATCCGCGTTTCCTACAGTAAAGAGTGCTTTTACTAAGCAATCGTGAAGTATAATATTTTCCTGTTAGTTCTCAAGATATTATTACATGAAATTAGTTGACCCAGTGTTCATTCACTCGCTGCCATATGGGTACTCAACACATGCGAGGTCGCAGGCACGGGTGTTCAGAAATGCTGTGCCGAGAGCTCTGAACAAGTGTACATCAGCACTCTTGCACACATACAGAGTGTGTGTTGAGAGGCGCGCGCAACTTGCAAAGTTTACATGTTCCCTAACCCTGTAGTTTAACAATTTATATTTCCTGTACTGCTTACTCCCCTGCAATTTTTCCTACTTCCTTCTACTCTCTCTGTTTGCCTGTCACTGTTCTCTTCTTAAGTTTTGTTGTAATGTCAATACTGCACACATCCAGAATAAAAGTCTTTGGGTTAAGCAGGAACTGTGTTCCAGCGTTTAGCCATCATCCCTGTGGTTCTACCATCTGCAGGAGTCAGAGGTCCACCAGCCCTATTTTAACAGGGTGCACAGACTCCTTGATCTAGGGCGTAAGAAGGAATTACTGCGTGTTACTCGAAGGGTTCTAACGAAATGGGAGAGTTGCTGGAGTCACGTCATACCCACTTCACCTGCGAATGGGCGTGCACAGGCGAACCCAGGTGCATACAGTAGATAGAAGTCACTGACCATTGGGTCAATTTGGTTTCTCGCGCGGAGATGACGAGCACTTTGGGTCTCTGACGTAGTGGTCATACTCTAGAGAGGTCTCTTTGTCTCGTTTGGAGCTAGCTTACCTAGGCATAGGGGCCCAGGCAGCAATAGCTCAGTGATTAGGGACGAAACTTTGTTTGACCTTGGTTCATGAGTGTCACATTATTTGCTGTGATTGAAGTGTAGTTTAACTGAGTTTAGAAAAAGCACTGATAAGTGTCTTAACTTGTTGCAGAGTTAGTAAGCTTCTAAGCTGTATGCAATTCTAAAACTAAAATAATTGTTTCATTTCTGCCAAGTATATTGTCATAAAACAAAGCAACTACACTAACAGTATTTATGTAGCAACAGTTTTTTAACTTGTTTTACAGAATACACAACTATAACTCA
>NQII01003864.1:249882-261702 GCA_002778355.1 Clitarchus hookeri | reverse complement strand
CACTGTCACTGCTTTCACTGCACTGCATTCGTTCTCGGCACTCGCCAGGCTATGCTGAGGGTGCTGAAGTTCGTGCTGCAGTTGGTGCAGCTGGGGAAGCACTGCAGGAAAGACAGTCTAGGGATAGGCAGAGCACCATCCTCCATCAATTCTTAAGGAATTGATGCAGGAACTTGCAATAAGCATGTACTGTTTACTTTATGTCCTAACCTAACCTCTTATAACACAACTATATATAAGCCAAGCATATTTCAAAGCAAATATTTTCTTGCAGAGAAGCTTCCTTTTGTGAGCAAAGATAGTCATAAACATGAACACTCAGATGCACTTTTAATATTTTATACTGACATTACTGTAAATAACAGTGTCTAGCCAATACCGACAGCTCTATTCGTATTGGTCGCTGACTCATAGGCTTCAGATAACTTTATTTATAAATACATATGCATATAAATGTAAGATAACACATAACTATAACTCATTTTTAGGTCTTCTGTACATGTCATAACACATAATTTTGTCGCCATTCTTAGGGCGGTGCCGGCCATCAAAGCAGAACGGACAGCAGCCGATGAGGGTCCAAAAGGGGAGGTGGGGTGTGTCGATGTGGAAAAACGTTAGATGGGTGCCACCCAGCTATACTCTGGCTGAGACAGGAGAGCACGAGGTCGCAGGGCGGGCTTCCGGCATGGATGTTCCACATTTTGGTGGCTAGATGCCGATTTGCATGACCTGACATGCATAGCATCGGAGGACCTACCTGCTACACACTCCGCTATTACTGAGGCTATGGAGCACGCCACAAACCTCACACTACTGAACGGCGATGTCCAACTCACACACGCACACAAAATAATGTAGACGACTCCAGACATGTCAGTTATCCAGTACCTTTTATTCAGCAGATGATACATGGAGACACATGGTACGACATACACGAGCACTGCACTGTTAATGCTGCGTAAAATACATGGACATGATCACACTGGTCACAAAATACTTAAAACAGAAATTAATGAAGCGTGTATGGCACGTGGTTAAAGCAACTTTGAAATGGCCAACTGTGTGCAGTTCACACACCGGTGCATGGAGATGACCGTGTCCAAAAAAATTTTCATTCAAGCACCCTTGTACCAAAGAAGTACAAGGGAGAGCTGCATGAGGTGTGGGGGTGAAAACGAAACGGTTCTAGAACAATTAAGCTATTGAAAACTAACTCATTTGTGGCAAGAGTTTAGATCCTCCCACATGCACATCCTCCCACATGCACATCCTCCCACGTGCACATCCTCTGCCAGCTGTGTCCCATAATTAACTGGATGAGGCAGGATGCTGTGGCTAGCCACTAGCTGCCACATGCAGTCGTTAATGGCGAAAAATAAACTTATGACCTACAACGATACAAAGCTCAACAAAGAAAATTACCAAATTTAAATGTTTACAAGATTTTTACTAAGTTGAAAGCAATACAATAAAATGTATCTACTAAAATTGGGACAGTTGCAATTTAAATTTTTCGTCATTTTATAAACATAAACAAGCTGATCATAAAAGCATTTCTCTCGTAAAATAAAACATAAATACGTGTACCCTTTTCAAAATAAACTTATATTAATTTTACGTTAATATTAAAGGGGTCGTACCCTCGCTGGAATAATCATGCATCCGAAGTGACAGCCGCTACACCAGCGTTAGTCCAGGGTCTGGTCAACTTTTTTAAATGCTAAAAATCAAATTTCAAGCAATGTGTCTCGTTCAATGTTCGTAAATTCTCTTTTGAATTAACTTACGTTCTGATGTCCTCAACAATCCCGAATGCGTTGGTAAAACATACCTGGATGTTATGTCGCACTATATCACAGCCCCGTGCTCCCGAGCGAAATGACCATTTCCCCGACACACACTAATTGCACTTTAAATTAACACAAGACCGTTGGTTTAGTTCGTATATGGGTCATATGGTGGCCACGCGGTCGAGAAGGATGCTAATTTGGCTCTGGTGGTAGTCACAATCTTCTAGACCTCTTGGCCTCCAACTCGTCGAGAGCTGCAAGGTGTTGTTGGCTGATGCCAATGCATCTGTATTCCTTATGCGCACTAGTGCCATGCTCATGTGTCGGGGAGCATGTCACATTAAGTCTCGGGAAAATGAGGAGGTACGATGACAAACGCCCCCCTCCAGATAGACTGAACCTGACCGCGACTGCCGTCGGCTGCTCTGGTGGTGGTCGTCTGCTGCAGCGCCATCTCTGTTCTCGTTCTGGACTGGAGGTACCCTCGTAGTCAGCTGGGCCTGTCGGCACGCAGGCGGAATCGTGGCTGTAGTAGTGAGATCCTGCTGCTTTCCACCCACTACCTGGACCTGCTCTGCATTAGCTGGGTCGGGTCCTGGATACTCGTTTGTGCCACAGGGCGCTGGAGCTGAGCCTGCGCACGATAGTGGACCGATATGCTTATGCAGGTGCTGCTCTGCCTGGTCGCTACGCCATGCTGTGCAATGCAGTGCTCTTTCTGGGGCCAGTGGGATCTCTGACACCTCACCGCGTCTCAGCTGTTTGAGAATGCTGTTTGTCTGCAATAATCTTGCGCCGCCTGAGCTAATAGTCCTGATTTCCCTCTTTGCTCTCCTCTGTGCAGGAACTCCAGCATCGTTCACATGGTTGTTTTCTCAATTTGTAGGAGTTATTGTCAGCTCTGGTTGTCAACTTCCAGCGCCTGTACAGTGCTGTTTCTGTAGGCATGAAACGTTGTGGAGCACATCTGATGTGCTGCGCACGCCCAGCTTGTGTCGGCTACGGTGTACTCGCTGTTCCTCCGGCCTCAGCCTGTTGGCCATCTCCTCCCCGCAGCACTCGGCATGCCGCTCTCCATCTTGGTCGCCAGGGTGTTTCCCGGGTGGCTCCTCTACGCGGATGCGGAAAGTGACATCTTGCAGGGACGTATCGGGTTCCCAGTAGCCTCGTGTAGGGTACTCTGTGTTCTCCACCAGGTCCTCATATAGCTCCTCCACTAATGGACTTCCGTCCCCCTCGATTCAGACGTTAAGCTTTGGAGGGAACAACCAATCGAACACTCGGTCAACGTCCGTCTGTGGAGTGCTGAGAAGTGCTTGCTTTTCCACTTCTGGATTTCGTCAAGACATCAGTAGGGCAGTCTCCGGTGTCAGCAGATCACTGTCCTCTGCAGTTGTAGGCTTGTGCGAGTTGATTTGCACCTTCCTAAGATCGTCGTGGTGCACCTTGATCTGTCAGCCGTTCTTCTTTTGTATAATGTATGTAGATTGCTCCAGTTTGTGTCGTACTGTGTACCTATGGCGCGGACCACCTAGGAGCCAGGCCAGCGCAGAAGTTCTTGGCCCTATCTGAGAGGAACGGGGTTCCTGGCATACACAATGTCCCGAGTTTTAAGTCTGACAGGACCCCTATTGATCGTCGGCGTGATATTCGGGAGGTAGTATTCTTGGTGCCATCTGGCCACTTCGTGTTGCTGTTCTCTACTTCTGGGTAGCATCTCTTGCTCCATCTGTAACTCCCTAGGGCAGCGGTTGTCTCTCCAGTGACGGTGTTCACCCTCTGGAATAAACAAAACAGTGTATCTGCAAGCTTGGTGTCCCACTGTGTGTAGTTTTCCCCCCTCTCGTAGCCTCAGTTGTACCTTGAGCTCCTGATTGCATATTTCTGTGGGGTTGGTGTGTGGGTGGTACACCAGTGTACTTAGTGATGTCACATTAAATTTTTTACACCATTGTCGCCACTATCGGCCTAAAAATTGCCTCTTGTTGTCTGTTAGAATGTTTTTGGGGAATCCCCATCGGGGGAATAAATCACTTTGCAGAACCGTACGGATGTTCGACGTGCATGCTTGACTAACAGAGTATGTCTCGACCCACCTAGTAAACATGTCCGTCACCACTACTCTGAAAACTTTGTCACGAGGTGTTGGGGGGTATGGCCCCATAATTTTCAAGGCGATGTCCTGGAATGGCTGCGTGGGCGACATGGGATCTGTTCTACTCTGTCACTTCTGCGTGTCTTCTTAGTAAAACCCTCATGACACACTTTTATGTACTGCCAGGTATATGTGGCTATATCGTGCCAGTGGTAGTGTTCCCCACATGACGCTGCGTCTGCTCTGCCCCTGGGTAACCTGCTAAGGCATGGCCATGCACATACCGAAACACTAATTCTCTAGTCTCTGGCGACACATACATTCTCCACGTGTCCGTCCCTGGCCTACGAGCTTAGGTGGCATCATCTAGCACTCGCATGTTTTCCTTCACCTGTCGCACACTATTGTCTCAAAATCTATGCAGTAGGCATAGTTTGCTGCACTTCGTGTACTCTGCAGTCTACCTCCACCCAGGTATTCGGTGCTAAGTCCTGTGAGCTATTGTGTATTGTTGTATTGGCTACTTTGATCGACATCGTTGGTGTCATGGTTCCTGATGGTGATGGTGGAAACATTTTTTTCGCAATCGGCATCATCGTACAACTTTTCTGCCTCGTCGGGATCCCATGATAGTATGTCTGGTAGTTCGTTGCTTTTCCAGGTACATGTTCCACCACGAAATCAAAAGACTGTAAGGGAAGGGCCCATTGCACTAGTTTTCCACGCCTTCCCTGCATATTGCCCAACTAGGTTATGCACTTTTCGGTATTCAGAGTGATTTTTTGGCCCACTTAGAGGGGGCGGTATTTGAATAATGCCCACACCACTGCCAGACACTTCCATTCGTTACTATGATAACACCTTTCTGTTTCTCCAAACTTCGCACTCCCATATGCTATGATCAATGTGTTGCCATTCTCATCAAACTGGTACAGTACTGCCCCTCGCCCTGTATGCTAGCATCGGTATGTATGTACACTCGGTGGGCTGGGTTAAGGCATGACAACACATGGCACTGTTGGAACTAGGTTTTTAGATCTTCGAACGCTTGTTACACTTCCAGCATCCAGCTGTATTTGTACTTAGGTGACAGAAGGTCAGTCAACGGGGCCATGATTTGCGCGAAGTGCGAAATGTATGTTCTGAGCCAGTTGGTGCGAAATGAACTTCTGCAACTGATTTCACGTAGTTGGCGGATCGGCTTTGGCAATCTTATGTAAGTGATTTGGGTGAGCATAGTTCCCTTCTCTGCACACTACATGCTCCAGAAAATCTACAGCTAGCTGTCCTATATGGCACTTAGCAAGTGAATCTACGAGTTGGTGTGTGGCATGTCAGTAGGTTTTGTAGTTTTTATCAAAAAAAATTTTACAGTAAGCATTTTTTATTCAAAAACTGTAAATAGTACTGACTATTGCTGTATATGTTGGCCTCTTCTATTCAAATACCTAATTGAAAAAAAACCGCTGAGTTATGTTAAGTAGTTCAGATTCTGTTCTCATTCCAGCTATTCGTACAATGTGCGAACTTTCCATGACCCTTAGCTGAGTTCACATGACTTCAAATATGCCACTCACTTAACAAAAAAAATTTTAAGGGGTAATGTTAGAGAAAATAAACTGAATTCATATTTTGATAATAGTTGAATAAGCATATTTATTCTGTTAATGTTCTAACCCACATGCAACTGATAACTTTTCTGAACCAATTAAGATAAAAAATTAATATGAATTTAACTGCAAAATTGTACAATATCTAGGAAAAAATTTAAAATAAGTGTCCTTCCAAAATAAAGTAAGTTTCTTTAAATTTTCGACAAAACTTGGCTCTGCTAGCTACAGTCGCCTTTTGTAATGGACTTCTGGCTCATGGTGAGAAAATCCTCATACAATTCATTGCTAAATTGTCTAAATCGTGAAGAATGAACAAAGAATGTTCCAAATTAGTCCGATCGAGAAAAAGATGTCACGTCACTAGTAAAAGTATGGTGTCATAACACTCCTGATGTCATGGTGCTGGTGTCTATATCAAATAGCATCAAATTTAACACCAAAATTCTAATATAGCAGGCAGGCCCTCCATCCTCTGTTCAAAGTGACAGGGCCTAACATTTTTCTAGGAGCAAAATAATATACCTGCTGTACGATGGCACCAGGTATTTTACAATTTAAAATATTGGTGATATGAGCGACATCCGTGACAATTAAGTCATCCCACCAGAAGGCATGCTTGTGGCACGAACTCGCAGAACCTGCCTAATACAACAAAATTAAAAAAACTACTTCTGGTAGTCCCTCGACTACCTACACAACTATCGAAGAGAAAAAGATTTAACTCATACTAAACTGCCACAAATAAAAGATAAATAATTATTAATCGCAAAAAAATTTACAATTCCAGTAAATACTAATATTAATTACAATAACGAATATTATTTAAGTAATAAAATTATATCGTAAAGTAAGCCCTTAAGTAAGATTTATTCTACTCAGGTTGGGAAGTGCAATGCTTTTAGTTTGACAACTAAAAATTTTCGACACTATGTAAGCACTAGTGTCACATGTGTACGGAATTGTCTCTATTTTCTACATTAAAATACCACATCATTCCATTGATCATAAATAAAATAATTTCGTAACTAATTAAAATTTTCCTTTGTTAATATTCACATAACTTAACATGTTAATTATAAGATACCTCTTTGAAACACTGTAAACCTAGCTGCGGAAATTTTCCCTATGCTAAAATCACTCATAAGAAAACTCGTTTTTTTCGTAACCTGAATAGAAGTAACCTTACCTAAAGCGATGGGTGGATTACTAGGANACTAATTAAAATTTTCCTTTGTTAATATTCACATAACTTAACATGTTAATTATAAGATACCTCTTTGAAACACTGTGTACCTAGCTGCGGAAATTTTCCCTATGCTAAAATCACTCATAAGAAAACTCGTTTTTTTCGTAACCTGAATAGAAGTAACCTTACCTAAAGCGATGGGTGGATTACTAGGAGTGTATGCTGCTAAGGGCCGTGGTACACTCTTTTCTCCATGTAATGTTACCTGAGCGGTCGGGATAGTAGTGCAGAGGTCGTCCGGCGACTATGTTAAGAAAAGTCAGAATATTACACAATATTCCTATTTCAAATATAATGGGCACCAGCTCACTGGGTGAGCACGAAGTCACAGTTCTCAGGATCATGGACCGAACGACCATGTGGCTGTATCCCCTGACACACACGGTACAAATTTACAGGCAAACGTAATATATAGCCGGGGTATTCAGGCTCCCCAGCACACCTTAGCATTGCCTTTTACTTACAAGGCCTACCAGCAGCTGTTACTGTACAAAAAGGCCAAGAATGTTGCGAAAACTTACAATAGTAATTAAACCCCCGGGGTCGGTAAATTGAGCTGACGGAGTGGTGCTCGAACGCGGGGAAGACTGTTGGTAAACTAAATAAAAGTTCCATTAAATTACATTAACCTATTGTAGTTAAGTGTTCAGAACAAAGTATGAAAGTCAGCTGCGATGCGAAGCACGTGCAGCACCTAAGACCCATGGAATCAAACTGCCAGAGGTGGCGCGGGTGAACCACGTCCTCGCCGAGAGCTCGTGCCATCCCGCTAGGTATCTTAGTTTACTGACCTCATTACATAAACACATAAAACATACAGACAATAGGACCCCTCAACATTCAGGATGGACATCCCTTAGCTTGAGGAGAGTTCAGAGTTCTTTCTTAAGTACTAATTTAAATACAAAACAAGATTATGTGGTGCCTTGCAGAGAACATGGAAAATTTAGGTCTGTTAAGTTTTGGGGCACTCTACAACCGGAACGATAAGGTTGAAAGAAAGACTAATTATTTCCCACATCACTAATTGGCTTGATTAGGCACACAATTGCACTCAGAAAATTATATAGAACACTTCAAATACCCTAGTCTTGGTACTCTACACCTCATTAAATATGCATGTGGTGTGTATTTATTCTGCAATTACTTCGCAATCCCCTAAGGGCGAATTTCACGAACATTTGCCCATGGGCGATAAATTCTTATGCTATTTAATACACATTCTAACTCTTGATTCTTACCCTAATTACACAGATCATTCTAGGGACGCCACATGACGCATTCCCAAGTGAACGATGCGGACATGCATCGAGACGCACGTGTGTGTTCCGCGGGCCGCACTGGTGCAGCAACTGTGGGCCGATGACGTGATGACAGTGTTCGTGCCAGATCACGCAGGTGTGCTCCACATCACATGTACAACCGATGCTGCCACGGAAGAGAGATTAATTCAAATATCTTTGGCCATTATGTTTGGGAGTCGGAAAGGAAAGATAAATCCACCATATTTAGTTCTTTGATGTGTTCGTCTCTAACTGCCATCATTGACTGTTCGGATTTTTGGGCTAGGCACCATCAGTGCGACGTCGTTTTTATGTTTGTGAATATCTCTTTTCAGTAGGCCTCACTAGGAAAATTGAATGTTTGTATGGGCCGTATTTAGAGAAGAATCTGGTAACCAATACCGCTAAGAACGAAGAGAAATCGTCACTACATGTATTATTTCCTATACTCAGTCACATTAAGTGTTAGTCTGCCTCAATTTACTATTTTTTGAAACATAGTCGCCGATTGATGACAGATTTAAAGAGTTTTATTTCGTATATGGGTGAATATACACATATTCCTTCCATTATAATGTATTTATGGAACTCGAAACCTAGAAATATGACTTTTTTTTTTCAGTTTTCAGAGAGTAGCCTTCCTTGAAGATAATTTGTATATCGTAATTATTACTACCAGTTATGTTGTAGCGACTAGATAGCGCTAAATAAAAAATTATACTTTCTAATATAGACCTTCATTGTTCCCACTTAAACATTATATAAACATAAATATATTAATTTTCAAAATATATCATACTTTTTTTAATGTCTCTCGTGACAGTTCGTATGCGATAGAGGACAGCCAGCCCTCGTTGGAGAAGGATGCACCTTTTCAGAACTCTGGAGAGACGACGTGTGATAGTTTTTATTATAACTATATCTAGTAATGAGAGTAGTGACACAAACTTGTACCTGCGACACAAAAGTAACAGGGCTTAGGTTATGTGGCTTTCAATTATGTAATACACTAATTTTTTTTGCATATCGCTTTACAGTGACTTAGCGAGAAATAGAGATGTGCATCACAAACACGAAATGTGATTTATTCACAGATACGAAATTGTAACAACCACAGTAATTGAGTCATGGAGCATAATATCTGTGATTGGCAGAGTAAATATTCGTTCTAGTGGCGGCTAATTTTACTAACAGATACTAAAATCCGTGGTTATAAATTCCATCTTGCTCAGTGAATGACTGCAGAACACAAAGAAAAACCGCTGAAAATTGGTGTCTTGGAGTATTCGTAGCAGGTATCGACCACAATTCACAATAGCAACTTTCGAGTCTGTAATTCTAGGGCACTACTAGCGCTGGGGTTAGAGTGGCATGTAATATAAGTTACACTAAACTGCGATTTCTACTGAACCACCAATTGCATCAAAGTTTCTGTCTTGGTCTGTGACTGCTACCAGGTCGCCATCAACATAGCACAGAATATCCACCGGATATCCTAATTATATCCACAATATCTAAAAGTCATCTAAGTCCTACAGTGAAGCAGCTCTAATGTATCTTTGGATATCCAGTAGTAGATACAAGTTTGTACCATTTACTTATTATCCATTAGGTATTACAAAACCATCAATGGCCATTACTTAAGGTAAGTGGCTACNCAGTTTGTACCATTTACTTATTATCCATTAGGTATTACAAAACCATCAATGGCCATTACTTAAGGTAAGTGGCTACATCTAAAGATGTATATAGGACATCCACTATATCTATATCTAATTTTGGAAATTGGGAGGATATTTGGATATATTTTGGTAGTCTTTGAATGTAACTTTGCTACTCTTGGATGTCCTTGGATAACCAAAATGTCCGAGAGTGACATCCGTTGGATATTCTTTGGATGTATATGTGCTATATAGACAATAGCACAATAGTTCTTTAGTTAGACAAAACTGCTATTGGTAATGAACCACCAATTGCAGCAGAGTTTCTGTCTTTTTCTGTGACTGCTACCAGGCCGCCAATAGCAGAGCAGTTCTTTAGTTGTACTAAACTGCGATTGCTACTGAACTTCCAATTGCAACGAAGCTTCTGTCTTGAACTGCAACTTCTACCAAGCCGCCAATAGCAGAGCAGTTCTTTAGTTGTACTAAACTGCGATTGCTACTGAACTTCCAATTGCAACGAAGCTTCTGTCTTGAACTGCAACTTCTACCAAGCCGCCAATAGCAGAGCAGTTCTTTAGTTGTACTAAACTGCGATTGCTACTGAACTTCCAATTGCAACGAAGCTTCTGTCTTGAACTGCAACTTCTACCAAGCCGCCAATAGCAGAGCAGTTCTCATACCTTCAACTAAGTAATGCTCGCTGCGGTCGATCGCAGAATGCGACTCGCTCTGACAGAGATGCAATGGTTAACAGCTGATCTAAACTGTGGCTACTTTCGCCCCACCGACAGAGAGGAGGTTATTTATTCCCGCCAAAAATAGATTTTATACAATTTGTGAAGATCAGTTTTGAGTTACCACAACCTTTGTTATTACTCAACGTATTTGTAGCTTTCGCATTGTAATATTACAGTGAAGTCTTCGACGAAAAGAATGAAAACGAGCGACAGATATGGATCTTTTACAGTGACAACCGTAATTTCGTAGTGTGTAAGAATAATTTTATTATAAAATATGTTATACACATATTTTTTCAGAAGCTTTCATTTGTCTCAATTAATATATTTTCTTTTCATAAGAATTTTGTGAGAAACATCTATTAATTTCTCTCGCCTGCATTGCTTGCAACTGCTCACACTTTTGTAGTTCAAATTATTTATTGCCTTTAGTTTAGGTAATATACTGGAAAAACAACTACAGACAGAACTTTTTCTGACGCTAGTACGAATGTGAATATATTTATATATTCATTGGCTCCCATGGTATATCCTAGTGGTTTTTGGTATGGAATCTTTTGATTGTGATCCGATTTAGGGAGGGGGGATATTTCACCTAACGGTTCGAGAGAGAGGAACTGGAACTAAAGTTCTGAGCAAACCAAATGAACGGAACACCACACTTTCCCACCACTTTCGTACTATACAGAAAATACACAACATTTGGTTATATTTTTTGTGGTTAACTTCAAATTAGTGAAAAAACTATAAATCATGCTTTAAAATTTGTATACCAAGAGGATTATTTAAGTACACTGAGTTGCTGATTCCGGCGATTGAACGGAACTGTAAGCAGCCTCAGAACTGATCAGTCTCAGAGCTGTTGCAGACTCGTGGACGGTTTCGGTGAATGAACAGTTCCGGAGACAGGATTGATCTTCGCCTCGAACTGGTGTGAAATCAGGAACCGTTCCCGCGAATGAACTGAACTGTTGTGAACTGTTTTAAACACGTGAAATATAATACCAAACCCACAGTGGAAACAAAAATGTGAATATTATTTTAATAGATAGTTTTATTTGGAACACGAACACCAAAACAGGAGTAATTTTTAAATTCAAAATGTTTTGCTCAGACCTACCAGTAAGGATAAAATATGCTAGAATACATTTTAATTTTTTTCTCAAACTAAACCTTTCTCTAGTAGTGTTTCTGGGGACATAATTCTGCCATACATAGTAAATTGAGTGACGGGAAATATTACGGCCTTAAAGAGTAAATACAAAATAATTACAGTGTAAGAAATGTGAAAAACTATTGTTAAATTACACGAGCATGAATGAAATTTCTTTTATTATATATGTTCGTGTTGCATCACAGCAGTAATAGATTCATTTAATCTGGAAGTGT
>NQII01003864.1:216459-247105 GCA_002778355.1 Clitarchus hookeri | reverse complement strand
GGTTTACAATTAAATACTGAAGAATTAAGACTTGTACTTGTGACTCGTTAAGTACACAGAAAATAAGTTTTGCAGTTAATGATTGATCTGGCAACTGTAAGTCTAGCCAATCATAATCGAAGGAGACCAAAGCAGCCAACATAACCTTGAAAAATTGACAATAGTGATTATTATTTAGGTTTATTTAACTATTTGTGAGTACTGCTTGTGTATTAAATTGGAAAAACTCGTCGTATCTTATAGAAGAGTATGCCAAAGCCAAATAGGTCTGAATGTTATGATATGTCGTTTCTCATTAGAGAGGGAACTAATAGATATTTACACTACAAAAAAATTACAACAGAAAACACAACAGATAATTTTTTTTTTTTCTATGTCTAAACATTTGGTTTCTGTTGTAACTTCTGTTGTAATAAATATGAAATTCGGCCTCTTTCCAGTGGTTTCTGCTGNAGGTTTCTGCTAGGTTACTCTCTGTTGTTTTTATTGTAAGCTAATGGTTTCCCTTGGTTTTTAATGTATTATGATGGTTTCAATTACACTATAGTCTGTTGAGTTTTGTTGTATTCTAGTGGTTTCCATTGGCTTTTTTTGTTTTGTTGCTTTCTATTGTGCTGTAGCCTGTTGGTTTATGTTGTATTCTAGTGATTTACATAGGTTTCTGTTGCGTTTTGTTGGTTTCTATTGTAATGTGGCCAGTTTGTTCCTGTTGATTTCTATTATATTTTGTTGATTTCATTTCATTCTGTTGTGTTCTATTGGTTTTTATTGTATTTCACCCTGTTGGTTTCTGATGGAATCCTGTTGTTCCACTTTCATTTCTGTTGTGTTTTGTGGTTTTCTGATGTATTTATAGTGGTGTCTATTGGTTTCTGTTGTATTTTGCTGGTGTCTGTTGTATTCTGCTGGTTTCTGTTGTATTTCATTGTTGCATTCTGATGTAGTCCCAGTAATTTCTATTAGTTTCTGTTGGGTTTGTGGTTTTCTGATGTATTTTTAGTTGTTTCCATTCATTTTTGTTGTATTTTGTTGCTTTCTGGAACATTTTATTCTGTTGTATTCTGATGTAGTCCCAGTAATTTATATTGGTTTATGTTGTTTTTTTTGTCTAGTGGTTTCTGTTGTATTGTGTTGGCTTCTGGCACATACCATTCTGTTGTATTCTGATGTATTCCCAGTAATTTTTATTAGTTTATGTTGTGTTTTCTTTGTTTTCTTTTGTATTTCTAGTTGTTTCTGTTGTATTTTGTTGGTTTCTGTCACATTTCGTTATGTTGCAGTCCCAGTAATTTATATTAGTTTCTGAGGTGTTTTGTGGTTTTCTGTTCTATTTCTAGTGGTTTCCAACTGTTTCTGTTTTTTATTGATTTTGATCGCATTTAATTCTGTTGTATTCTGATGTAGTCCCAATGGTTTATGTTGGTTTCTAATAAGTTTTGTGAATTTTTGTTCTATTTCTATTGGTTTCCATTTGTTTCTGGTGAATTTTATTGATTTCTGTAGAATTTCATGTTGTTGTGTTCTGATTTAGTCCCAGTAATTGGTATTGGATTCTGATGTTTCCATTGGTTTTTTCATTTCGTCCTCTTGGTTTCTGATGAAATCCTACCCCAATAACAACATGCACATTGGGTCTACAGTTGAAAATTAGTTGACAAGGTTGAAAATACATTGTGATGGAATCTATAAAGCCTATATCATGTAGTTGGCCAGATTCTGACAGTTCAAAGAAAGTAGCACCAATGTTTACTTTTTGTTTATGTATCCTTTCGCCATCAGCTGGTACGTCAAGTGGAGGCTGTATTTTTTATCAANACCAATGTTTACTTTTTGTTTATGTATCCTTTCGCCATCAGCTGGTACGTCAAGTGGAGGCTGTATTTTTTATCAACATGCTGTCAGCTAATCCACTTGCCATTCCACTGAGATGACAAAAATCATGGAATAGCAATAGGCAAATAAACAGATGACAGTAAGTAGTTAGATAATGTATGTTCGAACACAGCATCTGGGCAGGGAGCCCAGGGGCCAGAAGCTTGGTAAGGAAATGACAAACCTCATGCNATGTATGTTCGAACACAGCATCTGGGCAGGGAGCCCAGGGGCCAGAAGCTTGGTAAGGAAATGACAAACCTCATGCGTTTGCATTCCGCTTCCGGGCGGCCATCTTGGCAGCCAGTGCCAAAATAAACAAAAAATTGCAAAAAAAAAATTCTAAAAATTAGTTTTCAAACAATTATATTTTTACAAAATTTATTTTCAAAAATTTATTTTCCAAAATTAACATTTTGGAAAGTTTAATTCAATATTTAAAAATATTGATTTAATATTTCAAAACATTGATTTAACTTTTCAAAAGTTCCAAAAAATTATATTTTTCTCGGACATTCCCTGGCGACCATGTTTGTTCATGGAGGCTCCCTACACCGACGCCAACGGTCGGCCATGTTGGTTGTGGCTCCCGAAGACGACGCACCCAATGGTTATGCTCTGGCATTCAAGGGGGACCGCGGTGATGCAATGGGTAGAGCGCAACTTCACGCTCTTGCATTCACGCACCGACGATGACGGCTCCCAACAGAGAGCTTCGGGGACATCATGCTCGTGCATTCCAAAGGAAGGGTNCAACTTCACGCTCTTGCATTCACGCACCGACGATGACGGCTCCCAACAGAGAGCTTCGGGGACATCATGCTCGTGCATTCCAAAGGAAGGGTGCCGCAGTGATGCAATGGGTAGAGCGCAACTTCACGCTCTCGCATTCAGGCACCTATGGCGGCATCTCCCAACAGAGACGCAGCCAGAACATAGCTTCGGGACTTCATGCATTCAAGGGGTGCTGTGGTGAAGTAATGGGTAGAACACAACTTCACACGCCCGCATTCCCAAAAGAGATGCCTTAGATGGCAAGTTAAATGTAACGCTCTAGCATGTCCAATTCAATGGGGCCGCAGTAGCGTAGTGGATAGAGTGAATGTTAAAACATCATGCTCCTGCATTCTCAGTGCAGCAGCAGCTCCCAAGAGACACGCTAGCTATGCGCTAGAGCCTTGCATGTGTGTGTTAACCCCCTGCGAGAGAGAGAGAGAGAGACAAAAATATTATACCCATATATATATATATATGTAAAAGTCCTACCATCACGTGTGTTAACCTCCTCCTATCCCAGGCTCCGGCCCCCGCCCCGCGAGAGAGAGACACAAAAATATAATATATATATGTATATATATATATATATATATATAAGTCCTACAATCACACACACACCCTCCCCCTTCCCAGCAGCAGCAGCAGCATACTTACATACACGTGCGATCGCGCCTGCGTCACACACACATCCTGGCCTATCGACACTTACCTTATGTCGTGTTGTCCTCCCAATTACCATCGACATGGCATAACCATGTAGATGGGTCCCGGGCTTGGAACCGGGCAGTACACTATTCCTATGACACTACCAATATATATAAAAAATATATATTGGTAACATCCCAAATATAGTGTACAGGCTGGTTACAACGCTACAGCCAGTGGAAAAGCGAGTGGTTTAGGCAATGGGAAAATAATTGTATATAAAACAAATTTAGAGAAAAGCACTACAGTGTGATACCAAGACTGTGCGAGGGTGGGACAAAAGATAGATGGAGTCACATGTGTGACAATTATCAGTATGGTGGATAAAGCTACACGCACACATACATGACAAAAAATAACAATAATATGAACAATCGGAATTGATAAAAGAAGTAGTATGGTGGAAACCACCACACGTTAAAGTAACGTGACAAGACGACTGAAAATAAGAAAACAGGAGCTGTACAAAACAAAGCGTGAAACAAAACAAGCATACCAAGGTGGTGATGAACATCTCGGTAGGACATCTGGGGGGGGGGTTGGAACCAAGAGATATATGGAGTCACAGACGTGACAATATGTATCACTAGCAGGAATATCTCGTGTGGAGAAAGTTGTAGTCACATAAGTGATAATATATGTAGATCTGTAGCATGAGGTTATCAAGAATGGATGACGTACAAAATGTACGACAAGCTCACGGCGGTTGACAAACATACACTTACATACGTAAAAAATTAGCATGTTATACAGCATGTTGTGAAAAACATGATTGTTGGTTTACCTGGCAAGGCAACAACGGCTTGCATGTGCTCCAGTATACCTCCGAGAAAAAGAAAAACATGTACAGGACGAGCTTGTAACAGGCCTGGCAAGTAAGATGAGCGCTTGCATGCGCTCTAGCATGTTACCACCCAGTGTACCTGGCAAGGAGAAGACTGCAACCCTTCCAAGGGCTACAGTACACTGAATCAGACAGCGCATAGGCCAATAAATAGTATACCTGGCAAGCCATCCGGTCTTGCACGAGCTCCAGTGTACTGCAGGAAACAAACTGATAATCTACCTGACAATGTTAGGAATGTACCTCTTGAATACAGTAGACTACCAGGCAGCACACCTCGCAAGCCTGCAACACACTTGCACACACTACAGCATGCTTATCGAGAAATATGGTTACCGAAAAAACCCCTCAGCAATATACCTCACAAGCGGAATACGAAGACGCCTGTAAGTTCTCCAGTATACGCTGGGAGAAATAACACTCTCTCCCAGACGACATACTTACATAACTACATAGGCCTGACCCAGAACTGTTTTTCTTTTTAGGGCTGATAACCATAGGGGGTGGTATGAATGGCATCATCCAGGACTTCTCGTTTGTCGTCCATCCATGAAAGTGCTAGTTTATTCGCGCGCTCGGTGTAAACTTCGTGATGGTACAAACGAATACTACCAACCTGTACTCTCGTGCAGCACTGGGCCAAAAGGATGCGCCGATAATTGTCAAATGTTATCGTGTTTTCAACTATGCAGCTCTGTATCCCCTTCGCGCATTTCACCACCGTATTTTGGCAACAGTACGCATACAGCTTCAGCCACAACCCGACAAACTCAACCATAGGGTTACCCGCACACTCATCCTTAAACTTTCCAATCACCCTGGAGTTGACTGGAGAATAGCAGGGATGAGTGGGAGGGTAGCCGCTAGTGTCGAACTCCAACATTAGCATCGGGTCAGAGGCGAGGTCGCTGTAAAAGTCAACACAGTCGAGCTCCATTATAAAGGAATCTCTGTCCATATAGGAGAGACTGACACTGCTCCCATACCGCGCTCGCATGACATCGTAGTAAAAGCGGTACATGAGTGTCTTTGACAGGTCGAGTACGGCAAACCCAGTGTATATGGGATTGTCAAATTTTACGCTCTCTTGGCATAATTTGATTAGGGATAACAACTCACCGTAAATCGTTCTGCATTTGAATGCAGGTTTAACAATTAATTTCTTCGCCCAAACTTCTCTACACACGAGTTCCATACGCTGTCGTTTGCACTTATTTTCCATAAGTTTGCCATACATTGCGTTATTCATTAATTTAAAGTCCTTCTCGAAGGTGTTCGTGGCTGCCTTATGTTTCGTCGTATTCATGTCTATATACGGCTTTAGCCACGCCTTCTGCTGGAATTGAAGGACACTGTGAACAGCCTTCAGCCGCAACCCATGATCCAATGCTTGCTTCAGATTACGGTAATGTACGATATAATGAAGCTTGCTCTCCAGGGTCGTCATGAGTTAAGCGTGTTTGGACCCTGGGGACGCTCGTTCACTGGCAAGTATGGAAGTTCCAAATGCGCTTCGTGAAGAGCGGAAGGGTATTCTTCATCTACCTCCAGTATGTAGCTGACATATCCGTCGTCCGGCATGCTTATCACATCGATGTTCGTGGCGGTCCATTCGATCCCAGCATAAGGAAGTGGCAAGGACATCGCCCACCCGTATAGATTATTGGCATCTACATACTGCAGGTAGGTAGATGGCTTGCTTGCATCATACGTCTCTGGTATATGCTTATTATTGGCAACTGCGTGCCGCTTAACACATTGAGCCACCCCTCCCCGGATGCCAGCCTCAATAAACAGGCGCATATCATAGTCGCAGAGCAACTCTAATTCCACCTGTGTCTTGTGTAACATCGCATCAAACGAGAATCCGGGCATGCTAATGTAGTGCACATAGTCGAGACTGTATGTGCGTAGACAGAGCCCCCGGAAATTCTCGATGACGTCACACAGAATCAACACATCCGTCTTCAAGTAGAGCTCCGAATATTTACGGAGGGTGCGACACCCGAACAGGTCCCAGACGGTTTGTGCGAGCTGGTAGTCTTCTGCGCTGATGTTCCCCCAGTAAGCCTTTTATAGAATAACTCTATAGCAGGTAAGCTTGGCTCAGCGAGCCTTTCCCACGAGCTAACATAATCGTAGAGGAAGACACCTTTCCGGATTACCAGCTGTAGCTCGCGCTCTACAGTGAAGAAGCGAGATGTTGTGTGGAATTCGTCGGATGGCAGATTCTGCGCTAGAGTTGCCAGGCTGGCAGACATGAACCTATACGTATCTATGAACTGTATAGTGAACTTGTCGCCCAAACTCTTACTGAAGGTGATTAACTTTTCCTCTGTACATGGAATGATAAATATGTCCTGGGTATCGTAGCCAAGCTGCTTAACAATGAAATTGGCATCATACATCAGGTTATGGAAGAGTATCGGCAGTCTCTGGGGCCGACGACGAAGCTTGTTGCAGTTATTACATGGCACCCCGTTAAAACTGCCATTGAAATTGTCATGGTCATGTACCTTTCGGTTGGTGCGGGTAAACATGCCAGAACAATGGCAGCAGGTAGAGGCTAGAGCATAGCCAGCCTGTTCCCCATGCATTAGTGCTCGCATAGGTTCAGACTGACTATATATGTCTTTCACCAGGAGACCTATCCTAACCACCTCTTCCATGAAGCGTTTCGATGCATCTTCGCCCGTGTAAATGGTCACACCCGGGGGTAGGCTGGTCGTCTTGGAGGCCGGAATAATATTATTTTCTACCTTGACGTATAAGCCAAAAGAATAGGGCTCGTGTTTTTGGTACCTATATATGTAGGACAGTCCGGGTTAGGCTGGCAAGTCTGCACAGGCACCAGCATCGCCTCGAAGTCTGCATATACTACTATAGGTACCTTATCGCCGTTCTGGTAATTCTGGAACTTGAGCAAGGGTGGCTTGCCGTCCGCGGCGGCATGTCTGTGCAAACAGCAACATGGTCATTAAAATACCGCCTGTGCTCAGCCAGAGTTTCGGCGCACGACAACCCAGTCACACGCATGCGATTATCATACGCTTTGAAGCAGCGCTTACAGATATCGACATGCTGTGTGATGTCACCTGGGAACGAACCAGTCGCGAGAAATTCGTAATGTAGCAATAGTGCGAGTTCTGGTCCTCCGCAGTGGTGAGCAGCAGCAAATCAAAGTGCTGGGCCAGTTCTTCACCTGTCACCCGTATTGGCACTACTTTCGTTTTCTCGTCGAGTGCGTAAATATTAACGCTGACCCCGGGATTAGCTCTCTCAAATCTAGCTATTTGGCATAGAGGGGTGGGGAAATCTACTGTGGAAAAGTCGAAGCGCATCTCCATCCTGGTGTAGCGCTGGTCGACACGTTCCCAATGTACCCCCTCTACAAAACATGCCAGTATCGCTCATTAAAAGCATTGCAGGTCAGCATTGTGGGGGTTGATAATCGCCTTTTTCTCCGCGAAACCTGCAGGCAAGGGGATGTACGAATAGGCTCTTAGGGGATCGATCTTATTTACACATAACTGGAACCGTTTCATGGCAGTGAGGGTCCAGCCGCTGCGCTTCCCCATATTAACAGTCTCCTTGTGGCAGATCTTTGCAATGGGGCCCGACACCGCCTCCTCGATGTCAGCCACATTAAATACAGGCACTTTCTTCGTCTTAAATGCACGACAATCTACCTTGTCGTCGTGAGGCTCCGGTTTTCCATAAACGCACTTGAAAAATAAATTAAATTTCATCGCCCCCTGGGTCTCGACTTCCTGCTCGAGTTGGCCAATTATATTCGCTTTCAAACTCTCGAGGTAGCCGCAAAAGTCTACGGCAGCCCTCGAGGTATTCTCCGAGAAATATGTTCTCATAACGCCATCGAACGTGCTTTCCACCTCCACGAACCCATGCGAGTTGCCCTCGCCAGCCCCAGTGGCAGTGAAGCCTCGACGAGGGCTACCCTCGCTTGTAAGAGCCTGAATTGCATGGGAAGGCCCTGGCTGTGGGCTTGCCACTCGTGCATGCTTCGCCGGCCGGGAGGTGGTGGGGTTAGCAGCACCAGAGCATTTCGCACTATGGGCACGTTGACGATCGGCTCTGGCAAACTGCCGGCCACAGGTCCCACATTGTAATGGTTGAACTGTGGGATTCACCCAACATGTGAGTTCATGGAGACGGGCATCGCAAGAACGCCCGAAGCCCTCATTGCAGAAAGCGCAGTTGGACGATACTGCCTGCCTGATCACTCCTGTACACAGTCCTCCATGCCCTACGAGATGTTCGACACATGCAAAGGAACGTCCACACCGCTCGCACAAATGTTGGGCCGGCTGCCGGAATGGGTTGAGAGAGCAATAACGCTCGTGCCGCAAACCATTCCAGCGAACCATAAACACCCGGTCGCAGAAACCGAACTGTAGTGCGGGCCTACATATATTAAGAGGGGGAGTTGGCAACGCAGCAGAGGAAGGACTCATCGCTGGTGACAATGAAGTGCTAGCTTCCATCTCTCTGAATACACTTAGGTGGCGGTGGTGGTGTCCGATATAGGGTGGTATCCTATTAAACAGACCCACCCAGTTTCCAGGTTAGTTCGTAAAAACTATGTGTGTGTATAAATGACAACCCTGCAAGTGATGTTAAACGCAAAACAGCATGGCTAGTACACGCACGCAACACTCTAGGTAAATTGCAAACAAAACCAAAATGTATGTTATATATAGAGTGGGAAATAAAAAAAACATGCAAGAGGATTCGCCGGGTCTCGACCCCGGGTGTCCTACACCTAGGGGATGCATTGAACAGGGAGGAGGAGGGAAACAGTGAAATGGTAAGCAACCTCCTCCTCACGAGTCTCGAACATGGGACCTTAACCTGCAGGAGACGCACGCAGGATGAGTCAAGTTCACAATTAACATGCTGTAAGGTATACAGAATGCCTGGTAGGGACCGATTCTGAAGCGGTCAGCCGGTCGCCTTCACCGACTAAGGGCCGTGTAGTGTGAAAAAAAACAGACTATGGGGGGGGGTGTTCATTACAGCTAGTACCGCACCCACGCACGTGGCCCCGACGAAGAGTGAACAAAAAAAACAGACTGTGGGGTGTGTACATTACATCTAGTACCACAACCCAGCAGGTGGCCTCCCCGACGAAGAGTGAACAACGCCAACAAATAAATGCTCTGGAATATAGAACACTCCATGTTCGCGAGTGTCGCTGTTAAAACTACGAACGGAAAAGTAGTTACTTGTACGAGACACACACGCAAGGGCGGCCGCGTTGGCCGTCAAGTAATATGAACAACAACAACCATCCACTGCACACGTGATAGAACGGTTACCTGATGTATGTCTACTCACCAACACACGATGCAGAAGAACACTTACCCAGAATGGACGCTTGGTAGCGAGTGGCAGCTGCAGATGGCCTGGAAGTCTGCCTACATTTGATAAGGGACCGTATATGCACCGTTTGTAAAATCAATGTTCAAATCACCGTACAGGTAAGCCTCGGAGTTTAAAAAAATTTTAACATTCTTAATATTGACGTGATCAAATTTCGAGCAGTCTGTATTGAGGACATTTCGCCTGCCTGTCTGAAATGCAACAATTATATATCTTGGTTTTTCACTCATGAAACTAGTTTTAACGTTCCAATTGACGCTCGTGGCTCCATGAAACACAATATCTACGCTCCTTCCTTTTTCCGCATATTTCATTAATTTTGCGCGTTCAGACATGTTGACCTGCATGTGCTGTAATAACCAGTCAATCGCACGTATTGCTAGCATAGCGGCTTCTGCTCCCGTGTCGAGTAGTGCGTTATCTTGCGTGTTTGCCATGTGAATAACTAACTCTTGCTTGGAATTGATAATCACATGCTTGTAATCTTCCACGAACCCCAACAGCATAGCTAGTGGAATACATACTTCGAATTTCCTGTTGGCATAGACAGGGACCTTAAACTCATCGTCTATGCTCAAGCCTGCCATTTTGGTGGCGGACAATTGTTTATGCGTTAATGACAGATAGTTATTTATGGTTGCTGTAAATCCAACATCACGAGTTGCGTCGACTTCACATCCGTTCAACTCATATGTAATTCTACTTATCATGTGAAGAATACCGTTTCTAATGATTTTAGTCATCATGGGAAGTGCATTTCCTGGCTTCGTCAGTGTTCCCCGGAAGCGCAAATATGAGTTACATGGCGCTGTGTATATATCCTGGTTTTGCACCGGGATTCGGACCTCGTACGAAGGCATGAAGGGGCCCGGAATATAGGGTGAATAAGTGTGGATTTCAGCCTTGGTAATCGCGTCTTCGAACCCCACTGGCTCTGCAACGTTTAATATTTCCACGCCCATGCTTGATCATCAGGCCCAATCTTTTAAGGAAACGCATGTTTTCAGGTGTTAACGCTCTGCGTGCCTGATTCGTACTGACTTTAACTTGGTACCGTAGGCGACTTTTATTGCATTCGCACGCTTAATTATCAGGCCCATCTTTCCTTAAATGCAAGCGGGCCGTTATCTCCTCGCCTCGAAAATTAATCAATCGACTCTCTTGGTCCACAATGGACACTACGACCTCCTGTACGTTCGACGTCACTACCGGAGCATAAATGGGTGTTTTCGGTACATTTACAAGCTTAAATCCTGGTGGCACCATCGCTGAAAATTCGTGCAGTGTCTGGCTGGGCCTGCCATTGATATACGACTCGTTAACCAAATTACAGTTTATTCATATGACATTGATGGGGAATATTTGTACCGGCAGCGTAGATACATGTGTTTTATTAGCCTTGTATGTAGCGTTCTCGAATTCGCTGCCCGAGAAGTCTACCTGTGCACTATACTTCATCTCGCTGTGCAATGTGTTCACGTTACCACAGAGTACTAATGTGGCTTCCTGTCCCAGCTCACACGTAAGATATTCGCCTATGTCATCGATTTCATAAGACCCTGTGGGAATACGCACCTCCCCTATCTTCCCGCCCCCCTTAACGTAACGGAACATACAATTGCGGTCATCTACATTCGGCACCGAGAAGTACGTTTGAAAATCAATCACAGCCATGGACCATACCCCCTTCAGGGAGAGTGGTGGAAAGTGCACGGAACGCAATTCCGAATTGTTGCCTAACAACATCAAGGTGACGGACATGACTGAGGACCACAACTAGCACCCACTCATTAAGTATCTATCTTGGTAACGAAGGGCAGACAAAGGTGTCCACAGTTCCATGATCGCGGCTTTTGCTCTGCTCCGTGATTATAGTATATTCGCGCTCCTCTGAAATATGTTTTCAGTTCTGGCNCCATGATCGCGGCTTTTGCTCTGCTCCGTGATTATAGTATATTCGCGCTCCTCTGAAATATGTTTTCAGTTCTGGCCGGGTCCTTAAATTTCCAAAACTGTCAAAGTAGTGGACCGTATCGCCATTCTTTTTATATGCTGTCCAATGAGCTCCCGGACCTGTGCTACTGTCGAGGTTTACTATAACACACTCTATCCAGCGCGCTCGAAGGGGCAGTCGATCTCGCATGAACACTCCCCAGAAATTTCTTAATTTTAATTTTCCTGCATAATTAAGTATTTCAAAGTTGGTTAGAGGGTGGGCTGGCAGCCCCCTTAAGATCGCTTCGTTCTTTTGCGTTGTCGATTTCTCTTTCTGCCTCCTTCTCCAGCCATGTGTTTGTAGGGACGCAGGTACAGCCCGCGACCGTTTTTTGCAAGCGTCTCCATTCGTCTATCGTGTCTCAAAGTCTCCGTCAAGCGTTTGTTTTCATCTTTGGCCGTATTAACAGCCCTGGCAATGCCGCTGGCGCCTCCTATCAAACTTCCTAGTACTCCAAGAGCCGGCAAGATGAACGGTAGAATGCCGCCTCGTTTCACTGCTAACCTACGCGGTTTCCTGCCGGAGCGCAACTTTTTTGTCCTTCCAAATTTCAAACCCATGCCACATTTCACCTTAGTCTTCATAATTTTCAACACCCCCCACGCTGGTATGCGTTCCCCGAGCTTGGTCTGTGCCGACCCTACTATTGGCTTTGCTTTATCTGCAAGAATCGTATCGGCCGCGTGTCTATCTGCCAACTTAGCACCTGTTGCGTACGCAATGTCGTGTTCTTTGCATGCTATGTCTAATGCGTTAATGGGAACTTCGCCATGCTGTAATCGTCTCTCCAGCTTAGTGCCAGGACCGCAATACTTATATCCAGGAAGGTGCACTTCAAAGGGCAAATTGTTAATAAGAGAATTTACCAGTCTGCCTCCTNGAATGCCGCCTCGTTTCACTGCTAACCTACACGGTTTCCTGCCGGAGCGCAACTTTTTTGTCCTTCCAAATTTCAATCCCATGCCACGTTTCACCTTAGTCTTCATAATTTTCAACACCCCCCACGCTGGTATGCGTTCCCCGAGCTTGGTCTGTGCCGACCCTACTATTGGCTTTGCTTTATCTGCAAGAATCGTATCGGCCGCGTGTCTATCTGGCAACTTAGTACCTGTTGCGTACGCAATGTCGTGTTCTTTGCATGCTATGTCTAATGCGTTAATGGGAACGTCGCCACGCTGTAATCGTCTCTCCAGCCTAGTGCCAGGGCCGCAATACTTATATCCAGGAAGGTGCACTTCAAAGGGCAAATTGTTAATAAGAGAATTTACCAGTCTGCCTCCTTNCCGCAATACTTATATCCAGGAAGGTGCACTTCAAAGGGCAAATTGTTAATAAGAGAATTTACCAGTCTGCCTCCTTTCTTGGAGATCTTGCACCTACGACTCATACCTATACACTGACAGTTAAATTGTATTGTGTTACTTCTTTATACACTTTGTGGTAGGGGCTGGATATGAACCTGGATACTCCACATGTATGTACGTTATTTCGGATGAAACTTCAAACATTTTTCCACGCTGCACGCGCGACCACCGCCCGGATATTACGTAAATGCTCTCCCCTCCTCCTGGGAAGGGCGGTATGTGTGTCTCGGTGGCAACTGACCACAGCAGGGATCTTGTGTAACGTAACCAACTCTGCCTGGGAAAGGTTTGCATGTCGGTGATGGCAGGGTCGGCCTGTGGTTGCAGCGAACCGCAGCATCCGGTCTTGTGTAACAGCCCCATGCTAAGAGCGGCAGGTGTAGTGTAGTGGTCTCTCCCCCCCTTCTCTCGACGACAGGCTTCCTGTGTGTGTGTGAAGATAGAAACCTATTTTATATTTTATTCAGATCTGATTGTTATACCCAGCTGTTATATCAGGAGCTGAAGTCAAGCCATTTGACGAATGTGCGCTTCCCTCGCAGTTTCAATATCCGCTCGACTAAGTACGTGTTTGGGAATTTTGTTTTCATTAGCCTTTCGATATAAAATTGCCCTTTCAAACTCTCGCCATTTAGTTCTTCCAACACGAAGGTCCGAGGTTCGTTATGTCGAATCTGGCTAAATCTGTATATTTCTAATGACCAGTTGGGTGTGTAAGATTTTGCAAATGGGGGTTTAATTCGGGAAATGCAGACATAGTCTCCCACTTTAACCTTCGCCTTCTGCCTATCCACTATCTTATCGATTTTAAACACAGTCTCCAGCAAAGAATCGTCTTTAACGTCCACCGGTCGCATACTAATGGTCCTGTTTTTTCTAGCATTTTATATGGTAATTAGGCGAGGTAACATATCCAGCCACACATACTTTCCTCGCGCTGAGAATTCACGCCATATATCTGCTTTTAATGTTCCATTGAATCTCTCAACAATTTATGCCTTATTTTCGCCATGGGTGCTGTTGTGGTTAATTTTGTTCCCGTCCATGAGTGAACGGAAAGCTTTATTGTAAAATTCCCTACCTAAATCAGTCTGCATATTCTTAGGTGGTCCCTTATCGCAAAGACAGTTTTCATAGCTTTGGCAAAGTCCGCCCTGCTTTTTCTGTGAACTGGGATGGCCCACGCGTATTTGCTGAAACAATTAATTATGGTTAGCATGTATCTATACCCCTTATTCACAACAGCATACGGGATCATTTCCACCAGGTCGGCTTGAAATAATTCGTTGAGTCCAAACACGAGCACCTTCTTTCTGCGGAAATTCCTTCTTGCTGGCTTGTGAATCTCGGCTGCGATCGCCGCACGTGACATTTTCAGTAGATGTAGCCGCCTTCCCGCAGTTTCTCCACGATATTGACAATCTCGTTAGTGTGTTACTGATTACCCACTTGTAGAGATGCTATGAGTAGACGCATTCGGGATACGAGTTCATTCACATTGTCCCAATAAACATAGTCGAGCTGGCTGCCTCTGTCAAACTTTTAAGTCAGTCCCGAACCACTGGCTAGGCCTACATCGGGAAAAAACTCGGCAATAATGTCGAATTTCGGGTGGACCTCGTCCTTATATGTATTGGCAGTTACATCATTATCGGTTAAATGCGCGCTTGTGAGTTTAAATAATTTTTGGTATTGGTGGAGAGCTTCTTATGATAACTCGCCAGGTCTGCATTTGAATAACAGCTCGTAGAGGCCTGGCGCTACACGTATGGTTTCATTGGCAATCTGTATGTAATTGTTGGGTAAAAAATAAATATGCTTGTTCCCGAGATACCATTTTTTGTTCCGCCTATATTCACCGCAAATCACATCGTTAAAGCGAGTCGTATAGGAAGTGAGATAAGTACGAACAGTGTCCGAGCGGGAACCTACCTTTTTCTTACGTTTCAATTCGGCCAAGGATACAGTGTCATCATCATTTTCGCTATTGCCCTCTGGAAGTGGGTTTAGTTCGATGTCCAGGTCGGTCTTCACACTAGCGATAGGGGGAACCAGTTGCTCCTTTATAGTATCCAGCTGGGATGTGATCGGGCGGAAGGCTTGTTCCAATACTGCTTCATGTTCAATACGAGCGCACTTGGCTTGTAGGTACTTACAGTGAATGCTTGCAACAATGTGGCGTAAATCCTCGACAGCTGCAGACATTATACTAAAATTTAAAGTGACTTGTTCGTACTATATATATTTATTAGACAATGGCTCTACGTGCAACCAAATTGACAATTTTATCTTCAAAAGTATTAAAGTTCTGAAGCACTGCGGTACACACATGCTCGCAATGCGCCCATTTTTCATCGTCTGTGCGCATATTGTTTAAGTTACGAACAATACTGTGGCGGATAAGTTCCTCTATATCTGCAAGTCCAGTACTCCCTGTTTGATTTCGGATGTCGAGTTCTTTGAGCAGATTTGTACTAAGCTTATTCGTCATCCCTTCCAATATCTTGCTGAGATTCGTCTCTAAGCTGCCTATGCTTTCCAGCTGCATCCATAATGTGGTTAGCATGGTCGAACCTGCGCCTGATGCATTAATGTGTTCGTCTAGTTTCACGGACAGTATTGTAAACCTCTTAATTTCGAAAAGCGTGAGCTGTGTCTCGAGTACTGTGAGCTTGGCGTCCACGCCACTCAGTTTGTCAGCGCTCTCGGTTGCTATACGCAGATTATCTCTCAATGTTGCAGCAAGGGTCGTAAGGGACATGTAATCAACGTGGTCGCCTAAATCTAACATTTGTGCTTCTATTGCAGGCAGCTTGCTCGCTACTATGCTTTGGATGTTATTTGTCAGAGTTTGAAAATATTTCGTCGTTGTGAGGGACATCATACTGATGGCACCTAGGTTCGTGTCTAGCTTCTTACTTATTGCTTCCAGCGTGGTCGTGTCATTAAGGAGACTACCTAGTTTCATGGCAAAACTCTCACTCGCTCGCCCACGTCGTCCTTGGCTCTGTCATTAAGGAGACCGTCTAGTTTCGCGGCGAGACTGCTAACTTGATCGCTTACATCGTTCATTTTCTTCTCCATAAATGCGAACGCACCTCCTAACATGCCAAGTTTCCTACATCGCTGGCTACGTTGCTCAGCTGGGCATCCATCTTGGTGTATAATACATTCGTGTTGGTGAACAGACGACCTTCCATGGCTATGAGATTTGATTCCAGCTTTGGGGGTACCACACACTCAGTCTCTATATTGAGGTACCCGACCAGTAATGCATTGAGGCCTGCTAGAACTCTCGCACTCCCTTGCTCTCCCACGTCAGTGATTTTATTCTCCACAGAAGATAGCCTAGCCCCTAACACGTTCAGTTTAATTACTTCATCGGATAGTTTGTGCAGCTGGGCCTCCATATTGGTATGCAGTATGTTTTTGGTGCCGGTCAGCCTACCTTCCACAACGTCGAGCGCATCCCCGGTTGTGACGGTGGTCAGGTGAGGCACCTTATCGATTAATGTGCCGAGCATAAATCCATGTTCGTGATAAGTATATTGGTATCGAAGAGGCGACCGTCCATCGTGGCGAGCTTCCCTCCAACCTCAGCCAGTTGCTTAACATCATCATCCAATGGGTGTAATTCGCCTGACACAGTCGTATGCACACTGCTGGCTATTCGCTCTCCCACACTGCTCAGAGCTNTATGTATGTATATATATTTATGTATAATATTTTTGTCTCTCTCTCTGTCTCTCGCAGGCGGGTGGTAAACACACAAGTGCAAAGCTCTAGCGCATAGATGGCATGTATCTTGGGAGCTGCTGCTGCACTGAGGATGCAGGAGCATGATGTTTTAACATCCACTCTATCCACTATGCTACTGCGGCCCCATTGAATTGGACATACTAGAGCATTACATTTAACTTGCCATCTACAGCTTCTCTTTTGGAAATGCGAGCACGTGAAGTTGCGCTCTACCCATTACTTCACCGTGGCACCCCTTAAATGCATGAAGTCCCGAAGCTATGTTCTGGCTGCGTCTCTGTTGGGAGACGCCACCATAGGTGCCTGAATGCAAGAGCATGAAGTTGCGCTCTACCCATTGCATCACTGCGGCACCCTTCCTTTGGAATGCTTGAGCGTGATGTCCCGAAGCTCTCTGTTGGGAGCCGCATCGTCGGTGCGTGAATGCAAGAGCGTGAAGTTGTGCTCTACCCATTGCATCACCGCGGTCCCCCTTGAATGCCAGAGCATAACCATTGGGTGCATCGTCTTCGGGAGCCACAACCAACATGGCTGATCCTTGGCATCGGCGTAGGGAGCCTCCATGAACAAGCATGGTCGCCAAGGAATGTCTGAGAAAAAATAATTTTTTGGAACTTTTGAAAAGTTAAATTAATGTTTTGAAATATTAAATCAATATTTTTAAATATTGAATCAAACTTATCAAAGCGTTAATTTTGGAAGATAAATTTTTAAAAATTAATTTTGTGAAAAAATAATTTTTTGAAAATTAAATTTAAAAAAAAAATTCCAAATTTTTGCAAATTTTTGCTTATTTTGGCACTGGCTGCCAAGATGGCCACCCCCTAAGTGGAATACAAACGCATGAGGTTTGTAATTTCCTTACCAAGTTTCTGGCTCCCGGGCTCCCTGCCCAGATGCTGTGTTCGAACATACATTATCTAACTACTACAGTAGTATCGCATACAAAATATATAAATAGGCAGTGCATTGGTTGTGCTTTCATTTGTAGTCAAGTGATTCATGTGTAAAGGTTTCTGGCATGATTATGGCCGCACGACGGGAATTAACAGACTTTGAATGTGGAATGGTAGTTGGAGCTAGACGCATGGGACATTCCATTTCGGAAATGGTTAGCGAATTCAACATTCCGAGATCCACAGTGTCAAAAGTGTACCGAGAATACCTAATTTCAGGCTTAACCTCCCACCATGGACAACGCAGTGGCCGACCACCTGCACTTAATGAGCGAGACCAACGATGTGTGCGCATAATGTTCAGTGTTAACATACTAGCAACACTGCGTGAAATAACCGCAGGAATCAATGTGGGACGTGCGACGGACGTGTCCGTTACGACAGTGCGGTGAACTTTGGCTGTACTTGGCTATGCCAGCAGAAGACCGACTCGAGTGCCTTAACTAACAGCACGACATCGCCTGCAGTGCCTCTCCTGGGCTCGTGACAATATCGGTTGAACCCTAGACGACTGGAAAACCGCGACTTTGTCAGATGAGTCCCAATTTCAGTTGGTAAGAGCTGATGGTAGGATTCGAGTGTGTCGCAGACACCACGAATCCATGCACCCAAGTTGTCAACAAGTAACTGTCCAACAAGGAACTGTGCAAGCTGGTGGTGGCTCCATAATGGTGTGGGCTGTTTTTATATGGAATGGACTGGGTCCTGTGGTCCAACTGAACCGATCATTGACTGGAAAGGGTTATGTTCAGCTACTTGGAGACCATTTGCAGCTATCCATGGACTTCATGTACCCAAACAACGATGGCATTTTTATGGATGACAATGCGCCATGTCACCGGGCCACAACTGTTCGCGATTGGTTTGAAGAACATTCTGGAATATTCCAGCGAATTATTTGGCTACCAAGATCGCCCGACATGAATCCCATCTAACATTTATGGGACATAATCGAGAAGTCAGTTCGTGCACAAACTCCTGCACCGGCAACACTTTCGCAATTATGGACGTATATAGAGGCAGCACGGCTCTATATTTCTGCCGGGGACTTCCGACGACGTGTTGAGTCCATGCCACGTCAAGTTGCTGCACTTCGCTGGGCAAAAGGAGGTCCGACACGATATTAGGAGGTATCCCATGACTTTTGTCACCTCAGTGTATACTGTAATGCTAAACAAATGTTAACATATTTTAAACTGGCATATGTCTAAAAAAAAATTAGTAGGTTATAAAAGTAAAAATATGAAACCTTGCAAAAAATTTATTATTTGCTAACTCTATTTTAATTTGTCCCAGACAGTGAATTTGGGTTAACATTTGTGAGACGGTAGTTGTAGCTATTACCACACTGTGGACATTACAGATAATATATTCGAGTTGGAAATATGTGACATGGAATAACATTTTAATTGCTTAAAATCCATTCACGCGTGCCCCACTTTCTTCGGAAACAATGAAATGGGTTTCTGGGAGAACAATATGGCGTAAAATTTACGTATACGAACGATTACCGGCAGAATAGAAATTACTAGTACTCAAAATCTCTGTACACAAAATATATGTTACATTAAAAATTCTGCAGAGCTCACGAAAAATAAAACAATTGGTATCTGTTTGTAAATGTTTTATATATTGCACACAAACGTTATTCTTTTCTGGCTGGTAATGCTTCGGAAAAGATCCGATAGATGGCGCGCATAGCATGTCAAGAGCAAGGTGTGAGCCGCTCACTTTGCTCAATAGATCGCGTCTTTTAAAGTTAACTGTTCTACTATTATTGGCTAGAAACGACACGAATTAAAAATATATTTCTTCAAATTATTAGAAAAATTATTCAACAATATTATGCATTATTTCTGTATGCTTTTTGGAATTAATATCAGGCTCGTATGGATAGTATGGTTGGAGAGGGGTGATAAGACATGAAAATATGTTTTGAAATTGCGTTTCATTTGGATACGGATTGTTTTAATGTGCCTTTAATTTTGAGTACCTTTGCATTTCTACTTTAGCAATAAGTTTATTTTCTAACACTAAAAACCGCTGTATTATGACCACGTAATATAAAATGTATTAATTAATCTAGGAACTCTTTCTTATCTGCGTATTTTCTGTGCACTCAGAATAGCGAACATAATATTAATTTTAGTTTGTTCATGCATCAGCTGATACAGGGTTTTGTAAATGGCGCGTTGTTTGTTTTGAATACATCAATTTACCACTCACTGACTCTCAAAATCTCGCCAACTTATATGAGACAGACAATACCTTAGTCCAACCATTGGGTTTTTGTTGAAAAGGATAAAAATAGGTTGTGTAGGAATACTACCATAACATTAACATTGGGCCAAATTATTTTCCAACTGAAATCCAACTTAATAAATTTTATGAGAATAATGCCCAAACATATAATAGCGTACACATGTTAATCAATAATTAAAATAAAATGGTTAAAATTTATGATTATTGTAATTTTTTATTCGTCGGAAGAGTTATGGACAAATGTCGAAAAGACAACAGTTGGTAATTTGCAAACATGTATGTGTTGGACCAACATTATTTTCCAACCGAAATCTAACCTATGAGATGTATGTTAATATATACAATAACAAACATGTGATAACAAATTACTGAAAAGAAAACTGTTAAAATATATATTATTGTAATTTTTTATTCGTTGGAAGAGTGTTGGACAAATATCGGAAAGACAATGGTTGGTTATTAGCAAATATGAATGTGATAGGTTAACATTATTTAACAACCAAAATCCAAGAGCGTATATTTAACGAGAATAATATCAAAAATACAATTACATATATATACATACTAATTAAAATAAAACTGCTAAAAAATAAATTATTGTGAATTTGTATTCGTTGGTGGAGTGATGGATAAATGTCAGAAAGGCAACAGTTGGTAATTTGTAAGTATAGTGATCTACAGTAGTTTTTTGAAGACTCTGTTGTATTTTGTGAGATTCTGTCGAATTTCATTATTTTGAAATCTGCTGTAGTCTCAGTGATTTCCATTGTTTTCTATTGTGTTCTGTTGGGTTTTAATGTATTTGTCGTGTTGGTTTGTGAAGTAATAGCACTGTATCACTTTGTTTCTGTTGTGTTTTGTTTGTTAATGTTGTGTTTATTGGTTTTTATTATATTCAGGAAACCACTATAAATACAACAGAAAATCGCAAAATAAAACAGAAACTAAGGTAAAACAACATGAATTTTAACAGAAACCAACAGGATGAAATACAATCAGAACTAACCGAGCACAGCAGAAAACCATGGAATTATCAGGAAATGCAACATAAATCTACGAAACAGATTATTCCAATGAAGATCACAGGTAAGGCAACAAAAATCAACAGATACAGCACCATAGAAACCAACAAAACACAATAGAAATAAATTTGAACAATAAGAATACAATAGAAGCTAACAAGATATAGCATAACACAAACCAATGGAAAACACTGAAATACAACCGAAATCATCTGCCAACAGCACAATAGATACAAAAAAACACAAAAAATCCAAATAAACAATCAGAATACAAAGTAATGCAAAAACTGGCACAAAAAAAAACGAATCCACTATAACATGGCCATCGACCTGTACCAACTTCAGGGAGGGCAATGCTAGGTTAATGTAGGATGTAGGTAGGATTAAGAGTCTCGTCGACCACGGGGTTAA
The DNA here is from genome assembly GCA_002778355.1 of Clitarchus hookeri. NCBI lineage: Eukaryota > Metazoa > Arthropoda > Insecta > Phasmatodea > Phasmatidae > Clitarchus > Clitarchus hookeri. The sequence goes on along the minus strand of NQII01003864.1, from coordinate 225,734 downwards.
TACACACACACACACACATACACACACAGAATGATTCGCAGCACCTGTATCACTCCTTGTTATCGCAAACAACACAACCCGGGGATTTGGGAAAAAATTCTTGATAATTTTACCCTATATGAAACATCTATTGGTAGTAATTCCATTACCCTGACCATATCAAAAGTAGGAATATAGGGGATGAGTTTTTAAATGGCAAATGGGAATGTGTGTCGTATAAGATATTGTTGGACAGATCGTCTAAATGGATACAACATTTACAAAGACATATTTTTTCTGACATGCTTAGTTAATGCAAAATAAAATAATTCTAAGCATATGGATTTTGATGTGCGTAGTTTACGCACAATGGCAATTGATCGCAAACGTTTTTTTCTTACCACAAGCAAAAGGAAATCAACGAAACATGTTTTTATGGCGTGCATAAATAGTTTACATAAAATCAAAAGGACGTCGGGTGTACTGTAAATACCGGTATGGTATCTCTCTGTGTGCAAACAGGCAGCAGTTCTGCAGTTCCAACGACATTCTCCTAGTACCATCAGCATGTCAAATGCTTCTTCGTTTGTAAATGGCATTCCATTCAGAAAGTAACACCACAGACACAGAATGTCTGACACTGAAACAACCCGCACGAATAATGATTGCAAAGTAAAACGAATGACTGTCTGAATGAACGAAATTTCTATTGTCAGTTAACATGCATGCAAAACCTGCAGTTCCTATAAGTGATAGATGGCTTATCAACTTGCTGCTTAGTGCTGCCTTATTCTCAGATTTTGTTCGGAAATAGTCTAATAACAGCAGTTACGTTTATCCACTTATAATTGGTTGTGCGTAAACTATGCACGTCAGATACACAATGTGCGCCATTGTGGTATTTCTGGTTGGAGTGCAGGACTCGCTTTGATACTAGCAGTGCCCTTTGTGCCTTACTGCATGGACATACTTTAAAAGTTGGCTATCTGTTGACCATAAAAAGAGTTACTCAAACTTCGGCGTGATGTGCTGCGCGCTATCTATCGGATATTCTGCGAGCTATTACCAGCCAGAAATGAACCTCGTTCCTGCTCGATATATAACGAATTTACAAACATACGCCAATAGTTATATTTCTCCACGAGCTCTGCATAATTTTTAAAGTAACATATATTTCATGTACAACGATTTGGAGTACAGGTCATTTATATTCGGCCGGTAATCGTTCGTCTACGTAAATTATACGCCATATTGTTCTCATGAAACCCATCTCCTTGTTTGTAGAAAGTGAGACGCGTGAATAGTTTTTAAGCAATTCTAATGTTATTCCACGTCACATATTTCCAACTCGAATATATTAGCTATAACGCCCAAAGTGTGATAATAGATACAACAGACCGTCTCGCAAATGTTAACCCAAATTCACTATCTCGGACAAATTAAAAAAGAGTTAGCAAATATTTAATTATTTGCAACATTTTATAATTTTACTTGTATAACCTACTAATTTTTTTAGACAGATGTCAGTCTTAAAGTATCTTAAAATTCGTTTAGCATACAGTACAATGGCAAGTGGATTAGCTGACAGCGTGTTGATAAAAAATACAGCCCCGACTTGACGGACCAGCTGATGGCGGAAGGATACGTAGTCAGATGTAAACAATGACGCTACTTTCGCAGACCTGTCAGACAGTGGCCTTCTTATCACTTACAGGAACTGCAGGTTTTGCATGCAAGTTAACTGACAATAGAAATGTCGTTCATTCAGACAGCCATTCGTTTTACATTGCATGAAAGACAGAATCAGAGCAGCATGTGGATCTCTCAGCTGTGCTGAGGTCTCTGCCGAGCAATCGCGAATGTAAGACGGAGAGCAGAGTAGAGTCCGTTACAGGATGGTCGACATTTAGAACACTTATGAAAAATGCTGTGTGCGAATGAGTGTTCCCAGTTCCCAGTTTACTGTAGTTCTCTCACACCATACCGGTATTTACAGTACACCCGACATCCTTTTGATTGTGCGTACACTAGGTATGCACGCCAGAAAAACATGTTTCGTTGATTTCCTTTTGATTTTAATAGTAAGAAAAAAACGTTTGCGATCAATTGTCATTGTGCGTAAACTACGCATATCACAAACCAAATGCATAGATGATTTATTTTATTGTGCGTAAACTATGCACATCAGAAAAAAATATGTCTTAGTAAATGTTGTTTTCTTTTAGACTATCTATCCAACGATACCTTATACGACCCACATTCCCTTTTGCCATTTCAAAACTTACCCCGATACCCCTACTTTTAGGATGTTCGGGGAATGTAATTACTGCCAATCGATGCTCCATATCTATATATATATATATATATATATACATATATATACATGTGTGTGTGTTTGTGTGTGTGTAATTATTTGGTTGCAACACTTACAATTCATACCCAAAAACAAGAATCACAAAAAATATCTAAAAGTAATGCTTAGTATATTTCATTGCCATATTACAGAAAAAAATTATATCGAATTATTCTTTAGTCTACTCAAAGTAAACTATTAATACAAAAAGTAAGTAGGCATGTTATTGTTTCGGTTTTTTTAATATGCATTCAATTCATATTTCGATCATTAATCATCATGGCAGTTTTTTACACAGCTATGCCAATGAACTTTTGTAAGAAAATCACCAGTAATTAAATTGTTGTGCAGTAAGTAGGTTAATGTATTATTAGTAAAACTATGAACTTTTGTAATTCCAAATGTCCGCAAAGCTACACTTTTAAATTTAATTAATGATACATGTTTCAATATTTTATCAAAAAAATATTATAGATGGATACAACAAATAACACATTTTTACAAAAAAATATTTATACAGAAAATAATAAAAATGAACTTGAAAAATCAAGCAATGGCATATTTTTCTAACCTAACAGTTATCTCTTAACCTCCTAATTGAATTTTCAAATCATGATTAACTTCTGAACTTAATCGCGATGAATAGAACATGAACAAACCCTTCGGATTTCACATTTTTGTGTGTAAAATTTTACCCCACTTAAAATTAAAATAATTTATGCTGTATTCTGCTGTTACATATTCATAAATAATCATTATTGACAACGAAAATAACTTAAAACCTAGACAATTCACACGATTTTTCTGGAACTTTGCAGGAACTTTTGACAACTACAGTAAATTCACTCCTGCTTTTCAACAGTCCCGAAAATTTTAAAGCGATACTCATTATTTATGAACTGCCTCATGAGATTAGACATACAAAGATCGTCCACCCTTTTCTTGTGTATATGCAGAACAGAAATATAGTTCAGCCTAACTTGGTTCATTGTTGCTCTGAGGTAGTTTTTTAAACTCATTATTGCAGTAAAACTACGCTCTGCTTATGAAGATGATGCAGGGGCCACAAGAAGCAGCGTCAACAGATTTTCAACAATGCAGAAAAGAGTACCACGAATCGCTTTTTGCAATTTGGTAAATGCTGTAGCTATTTCATCCACAGTTTTGCATCCGGAGAATACGTCTTCCAGGGACGACAGATTGGCTTTCAGCTTCTCCGCATTTGTACCACACATTTATAGCATATCTTTTTAAGTTCTCACTTTCATCCCAGTCATGTAGATTTGTGAGAATGGCTTTTTCAAGTTGTGAGTACAGCTTGAACCCAACTCAAATCTCTCTCGTATTTCACTCATAATTAGATCCAGAATATCAAAAAAGTATTTATTCAGAAGCCCTTGAGGTTTTGTGAAAGCGTGAGGTTTAGATACACAAGTGCTATCGTACTCGTACCTATGGGGTGGACAGCGAATGCGTGGTACTACTGGAGATAGCAGGTCATAAGAGGCCAAAGCATGTTCCATTTCGTTCCAAAGTGTCGAAAAAGTACTATCAGTTCTCATGTTCTCCAAGGTTTTGAGTGTCGTAGAGAAATCACATTTAGCTCCAGCTACTGAACATGTTGAACTCTGCTAAAATTTGCTGAGATTTTCACAAATGGTAAGAATGTCGCATAAAGCATGAAGTAAACAGAGCCCTTTTCTAACTGATCATGTAGGCCTCTTGCGTTGGCCGAATTATTTATCTTGTGTTCGTCATCATTGATCTCAACAACTTTTCGAGATTCTGAAAGTTCTTGTAGGAGTTCCAACACAGATTCATAACTATTTAAAAGCCGATTTATTGCTTTTACATGCACAGTCCATCTTGTATGACACCGCATTGTCGGTCCCACATCGATTTCTTCTTTTGTTTCCCGAAGATATTCTAAAAGAGCTTTGATCTTAGGCGATGCATTGATGACTACACCAACATCATTCGTCCACTGCGTGGCTTCTCTTGCTGCCGGGATGCATTTAATAACATATTTTAAAACCAGCTGAAGGGAGTGGGCAGCCCAGTGAACATACAAAGCTAGGGGTTGGATGTCTCGTATTCTGGCTTGCACTCCCTTGAATTCGCTCTTCATGTTCGAGCCGCCATCATAACACTGACCTCACAGTAATTCAATGGGGAGATTTAGGCATTTCAATACGTCCAGAATGATCTCTACCTGAGTTTTACCTTTGTAGAATACAACCCTATGAACAACTCTTCTGGCACAAGATCATCTTTTTTTATTAAGATGCGGAGGTTAGCAGAAACTTGCTGGACATTGCTTATGTCAGTGCTTTCATCAATTATTACACTGAAAATTCCAACATCTCTCACTCTGTCTCCAATGTCTCTCAAAATAGCATGAGACATTATTTTTAGCATTTCATTTCGGACATCACCAGACAGACATTTTAGCCTATTTTTCAGCCATCTTTGCAACTCGGGAACATCCTCACCACAACAGTGCAAAATCTGCATAAGATTGCCATCATCAGCTGTTTTCCCTCACTCTGGAAGCCCTTGCTTTGCAAGTTTCTTCAAAGTCGAGAAAATTTTGTTTAAAGAAATTCTAGCCTCTTCCTGTTGTTTTTTCAGTGATACAGAAAGCTGTGCTATAACAGATTTATTGTACTGTTTACTAAAGCACTGATAGCCATCTTGTGGTGATGGGAACATTCGTGGTCCTCGAATTTTATTTTACCTGTCTTCTTCCAGTTATTAAATCCATCACTAACGAATGCAGGCTCCATTTTTATGCAGGCAGCTACTAAACCTTTCTTCGAAGCTGTCATACAGTGGAAGCACAAAATATCCTTAAGGTTCTCATCATAATGAAGCCAAGGGTAGTCATTGAATCACCGTTGTACAAAATTATGATTTCTCCGTTTTGTAACAAAAGGCAGTGTAACAGATGGTTTGTTTGGTGTAACTGGAAGCAATCCATGCAGAGCCAGAGTCTACTGCCTGAGAACAAATCAGAGTGTTCTCAGATACTTTTAAGCTGTTCACAAATTCTTTATAACATGTGGATACCCCTTTTACTTTTTCAGTATCGGTGCATCTACTGGTGGAGGGGACTACCTCCGTTTCTTCACCAANGTGGATACCCCTTTTACTTTTTCAGTATCGGTGCATCTACTGGTGGAGGGGACTACCTCCGTTTCTTCACCAACACTCATACTAGTCCCATTAAAATTAGACTCTGATATTCTTGTTTTATTCAGTTCAATAGCATTTTCACTTCGTCCAGAAAGGGGGGATCACTGTTAAATAAATAGACACAGGGGTATTTAGTAAAAAAAAAAAAAAAAAAAAGGCAACTTAGTCTATTCAGAAATTAGTAATATTAGAAATATTTATAGCTTTATTTTTTTGGAAACAGAGCACAGTTTGTGGCATTTTTGGGGAAAGTGAATGTCCTTTCAAAGTAATGTGAGTAGTAAAAAGTTTTAAAAAATTTACTTCAGAGTGTCTCACTCTTAGATTGCAGTGTGGAGTTAAATGACCATTCGTCATTTCTTTTCAAAACATAGTTCCTGCAGATAGTGCTGTCCTTGTTTCGGCATGCGATGTAACCAATACCCTACAATTTCGAAATTAAACATTAGGCTCACATTATTTGTCCATTGTACAGCATCAGAAGAGACACATTGCACCACAAAAGACAATTCTGAGCAACTAAAAAAATCCAAGAACAGAAATTTTGCACTTTTTTTTTCTATGTATCGTAATACACATCACATCAAAACTCATAAATCAACAGTAAAACCACCGGAATTTGTATTCCGAAAAATCCTTATTTCTGGTTGTCAATGAAAATGGGAGATATTTGAAACTCTTGACAGTTTTCTATCATGAGGTACGTAATTTATAAAACCTACATACTGAAAAGTTGCTTAGTATGAAAGCTTCTGGTTATGAAAGATAGATGGCGGACAACAGGTAATATAGGATTTTCAGAAGAAAAAAACTCACTGTATTTTTAAAAGAAATATCACAGTAATAATTTCAAATGTTATTTTTTTATTCCAAAAATGAGCAACTTTGTCTCACAAGCGCACTCTGTGCCTTCCAAACATGGATACGGTATGCCTACAATTGCTGTCCTAAACAGAAGTATACAATATATTTGCTGAGTTATTAATAGTCATAAAAGTGACGTTAGTCGATAATGACCCTCTTACGACTTTCTTTCCCGACGTATTTCTTATTCAGCCCAGCTAACCAGTTTGTATCTCAGTCTCAGTCTGTTCGTCGATAACTAAACAAAAAACACTGTCGTTGAAATTTCAGTTAGGGCATGTTTATAATCTGTGGTACTACACATTTTCTTTGTTTAAGTTTCCTATAGCAAAAACGTGAACTCTCCAAAGTGAATCTCACAAATAAAACTATGAGCTATGTTTGTATGCTACAAGGGAAGGGACGAAAATAAAAATTTTGAAGTTGAATGTTTCCGGGTAATTTTCAAAAAATACTAACAAAAATGCAGGGAAAGAAGTTCAATGCCGCCGCCTGGTGGGAGGTGTATTTGTGTGAGTGAGGTGCATCTAGCGCTATATCGCCTCTAAACACAGGGCTCTGAGCTGGCGTGCAGTGTTTACGTCGTGCTGCGTGCAACTATGGGACTTTAAGTGGTGACCCTATAATATTATTGTTGGCAAGCCTGTGGCAAAGTCCAATGCACTTTTCCAAGTTTCGAATGAATCCGACTTGTATGTTTTCAGTTATAGCAGTGTGAAAAAGCAGTTTTTAGCCATGTTAGAAGGCTCAGACACAATGTTTACACTAGGCATGGCATGTTGAAAAAAGTCGCATTCGTGGGTAGTTTGAAATGTGTGTTCTTTTCGTAGATAAACATATTGAAAATACGTTAAATACTGTTGAAGAAAAAGCGGTATTTCAAACACGCTGCAGCGCATTTCAAGCGCCACCAGACCAGGCAGGGGCCTTAATAGTAACACGCTGTTCCGAAAAAAATAGCCAACTCTGCTAATGAGGGAACTAAAACAATACAGTACTTAAACAAGGCCTGTAAAAGTAAAAACAGAACATCAAACTGAAGAGAAATATTTCATAAAGAACTAAAAAACATAATTTTTTGTATACGTCTTATTGAAGGAGTGCCGACTTTGGTCAGCGATAGTAATAATAATTAAAATGCATTAATGATTGGATTATTTTACAAAAGCATGATGTTATCATAGTTACGTTTTCTGTATTTCAAATATTTTCTTCTTTTTTTTTTCTTGTTTACACAAAGGATTATGTTATACTTAAGAAATTCATACAAATTCAATTGAGTGATCATTTAAATCCTATAATTTAATATAATACAGGTTTTTAAATTTCTTAAAATAAATGTTTTATTTACGCACACAGAATGTCAACCAAACTATCTTCTAAACGTCGTAATGGAGTAGAGAGCCTGGCAACAGCGCATGCTATCTGTACAGCAGTCTAGTTCCTACTGTACCGCAATCTGCACTGAATTTAGCCTTATACTTTTCATCACCAAAACCACTGGATCATAGTTTGAAGCATTACGCCTGTCTGGCTGTCTACAGGATGAAAAACCTGTTCAGTTCCTAATGGAAAAAAGGTAATGATGCTTTGTACAAGCGTCACAATGACGTCCTTAATGCTTCATGGATTCTGTTCCTCGGCGCGTATACCATACCTCAATCTAGGCATATGATTTATTTCGTACTTATAACTGTGTTAAATACAAAAAAGGGCTACAACGCATTTTAATACAAGTGGCATTGTAAGTAAATAAATATATCTGCCTGGGTGCCCATCATAGAAATTTACGTTATTTTTAATTTCGTTTGTAAGACTAATAGTGCCAACACCAACAAGAAAGCTTATTAACATGACATGACTAGTGATAACTCAATCTAAGAATTCCACACGTTTATTAAAGACAATGCAAACTGTAATGTACGTTGTAATGTACAGCATTGAAAGAACTAGTAGACTCCGTGTTTTAAAAGAAAATCTTAGCATATTATTCTACGGAAAATATAATATAACACTGTTACTACTATATACTGTATGTGCTACCATCCGTTATCGATGAGTCTATGCACTGAATGTGAATTTTCATTAAGACAGCCATAGGCAATATAAGCACGTAGAACATTGGTGCCATAATATATTGCTGTAATTTTTATTTGAAATTTTTTTCTTAATATTTAGAGCAAGCAACTAACAATTTATAAATTCAAAATTGTACACATTTTCATTGATAAGTTCCGTTGATAATATATGAACATATAATAGTTGTGCTTGCCATTTTTATCTTCACATTTCTGAAATAACAAAGCAATAGTCTGGCACCTTCTTGCAGCAAACTTAAATCTATCTGTAGGGTTCATTGCGAGCCGGATATTAAGACACTATTCAGTTCGTACAACGACTTCACTCCAGTGCAGATCCTGGAATACTAACTCAACAAGGCTTCTTGCTGGCAGGGCACGAAGCAAGCAAAGTATTAAGAGATTAGTGTGTCAACCTCCCTAGGGGCGGGGGGTGGGCTAATGGATGGTCAAGAAAGAATGCGACGGAGAGGAGCAGAAGACACGAGCAGGTATAAATACCATCGTACAAATATCTTTCAGGAATCAGGGTAAGGTAAGGTAAGGTACTATTGCCTTTGTCATTGTCACAAACTTGACTCCTTAAAACATGATGTCAGTGGAATATTACTGCCTACTTGCACTGTAAAATAATATGAATAAATTAGAGAAAATCCTTGCAGATAAATGAAAAGTATTCGCTTAAACGGAACAAATTCCATAATGAGTTTTTTAAAATTCTCTTAATCAAGGGATGAGCTTACCCTCTGCCACCACCCACCGAACCATTGTCGAACACTTGGGCGGCAATGTCCCCCCCCCCCTGG